>JAQFZC010000464.1:0-50140 GCA_034695205.1 Dicyrtoma fusca
GATTTACTTAGGCAGGGATGAATGTGGACTTCCTTTTGGAGAGTTTTAAGGTTCACTTTATTTTGAAGAATGAGCGTGACGTCAGCTTTACTGGATAATTTGACGAAAAGTAGCGGCTGTTTCCCTTCTTTATTATTTTGTGCCCGACGTGCTTCTATAACTTTGATGTTTTGGAGACCGAGTTTTCCTATTAGTTCTTCCGCATCAACTTTGGGGGATGAAATCACTTTTAGGCCCGTGATCAAAATTTCGGAGCGCCTACTGTCGTTTTCCAGGGCTTCAAGACGTCTTTCTGCTTTCATCAGTTGAGATTTTACTTCGTCCACCGATTGTTTTACCTTCGCCATCGATTCATCGACTCTCGATTGATACACACCGATCTTTCCTTCAATAGTAGCAAGTTTACCATTTATTGTGCTTTCAAACTGGATCATTTTGTTGTTCATTTCCAGTAGAACTTGTTGGTGATTGTTATTCAGCTGTTGAGAGAGAGACTGGGTGACTTGATTAGTAATTTGCTGGGCCAGGTTGGAGAGGTGAGTGGTAATCTGTTGGTTGATAAAAGTTGCAAGTTGAGCAGGATCTGTAGGCGGTTGAGATCCATCGGTTGGTTGACTTCCCGGCATAATTCCTACCAAAATATATTTTTGGTGCCAGTATCTTTGGATTACAACTTCAAGAAACGGATTTAAAGTAGGCCCTCGGCCCTACGTACTAGAGAAAAAGAACTTATCTGCTTGGATTTGAAACTCCAGATCAAATAGCCTTGCTTCTTGAATTCCAAATTAGTCCTGTACGTCAATAGTAAAGTATACGGCCACACGTGGTGAGTTTTTAAATGTAAAATTATACTTGAAAATGATTTATTTATTCGAAACTTTGAACTAGGTAGATAGGTTTGGGACTCAGTTATTTACTACAGAAAAAATTTTGTTATTCCGATTTGTATATTTGGAGAAAATTTGAAATTTTTGAGAGCAATTCCCCTCACCCTCCCCTCGATGAGTGGGGGGGACTTGAGGGGAGTTTTCGGGCTGAGGGGACCCCTCCCCTCATTGAGGGCGCCCACCTATGTAAAAAAATAACGCAAATTCGACGTTTTTTTAAACGACGCGGTTCTGAGAAGTGCATGCGTTGGATCTTACGGAACTTATGGGGAACTGACGAGGAGCTGAGAGCTGATTGGAACTTGTAAAATTAGAATGAATAATAGAACTGGAAGAACTGTTCAGTTGTATTTGATAACTTTTAGGAACTCGAACTAGCGGAACTTTACTGACACTACTGAATAGTAGTATACACAAAATTCTAGTCTTGTTACTTGATTTGTGGATGGATTTTTTCATTCATAGTAATATAGCAGGTAAGTAATCAGATTAGTTGGCAAATATGTATTTATTCTATATATTCATTATTCATTATATGCGCAATGTTATCTGCCAGCTGGATAGAAATAAAAATGTAACTTAATAAACTTTTGTGCTAATTTTAGATCGAAACGTATTTGTTTTGCCAAGTTGTACCTGGGTGGCTAAGTAGTCATATAGCTAATAAAGCATGGTTTTGGAATATCTTGAACTGTTGGAATGACTATCCTAATCACGTAAGGGCTTAAATAATGGTTTACAAGACTTCATTCATTACATTTAATTTAGCTTACCATGAATTTATGTGATAATTTTTCCAAGTTCAATGTATTATTTTAGCAAGATGATTGTGTTAAAATTATAAGTCATAATTTCTTAATTGTGGCGATAGATATTAATATTTGGGGTCCGGACTCAGATCCTTCGCCGGGTCTGAAGCGTTGAAAAAATTGAGTTGCTGAAGTGGAGCAATTTGCATGCTGTTGCGTCACATCACAAGCCTTTAGAGGGTAGCTCGAAACATAGGTCACTTATTCCGAGTTGATGACTCATGAAGAATCCACAAACAGGGAGCGCACCGGAACGGACAAAATAATCTCCAGCTCGTTACCATTACCCGGGAAGACAAAATTAAGATAAACTGGAGAAAACGTCAACAGGGCAAATTAACGCTACCTTCACTTATCTTTAGCTTAATCTATTCAGTAATTTTGATTCAGTGTCTCTTATCAACACTGATGCAGGGTTTATATGGCATGATGCTGCATTTAATCGAATTAGGATTGTAAGTACGGACAATTTTGATTTAAATAGGAAAAATCTATAAAGTTTAAAATACTATTTTTACTTGAACCTTTTTAAAAAAAGTTAATTGGAAGACTAAACTAACTAAATTGATGTGGGTAGTAAATATGTACATTGATAATGAATGACCGAGTGACTGCTTAAGACAAAGAAATGTTTTGGTTCTGGGCTGTGGGACAGTAGTGATAGCGGACAAAAGTACATACAGGAGACTCTTCTCCATGCTTTTTGGTATCAGTGAAATTAGCCATTAGTTTAAAGTTTTAATCAATAGAGATTCAGTTTTGTCCTGTCTCTTTGGCGGTGGGTGGCTATAGTAGTAGAGCTTTGTGAGCAGATATTAAAAATTCTTAAAAACGTATCAAGATCAAAGGTCAAATGATGGTTTGTTTTGGATTCGCTAAATAGAGAGTCAGTAGTGTTGCAAGGTCAGTTTCTCTTAAACCGTTTCTCTTTGTTTCGAAAAGTACTCACTAAATCCTTTATTTAATTAGCCTGATATAAAACTACATATGCATTTGAATACGATTTTGAGCTACTATGAGTGATCGGAAAGTCATGCAAACCACGAATGCTAACAGTATAAGCTAGTACGAATTTGTTGAATTTTATATGAAAGAAATTCTGCTACAATGATGGACAGGACATTCCTAAGGTGGCACAAACATACAGCGGGTAAGACATTAGGCTCACTCGCACTTGGTATGTCGGTATACTTGCAGATCGTTGTTTTTAACCTAAAGAACGAAGGGAAAATTCAAATATTAATTTACGTTTTTGCCGACATGTCTCGTAACACTTAAGGTGATACATCTGTTTTGTCTTCTTTCCAACTTTCAACCGCATTCGTTAAAACATAATGTTAAAATTTATACTGTTTCGGTTTAAGCACTGGAATATGTACCAGTTAACGACCGTCTAATAGCACTGATGGCTTTGATAAGTTCCCCTGCAGGGGAGTACAGCCTCACGTTTGCTCCATTCGTTATTATGTAAAATTAAACGATTGCTAAGTACTTAGCCAATCATTTTTAATTTTTAATTGCTTTCTAACACTATTAGCCAAGGATAAAATTTTATTGAAGATCGCTGGTTCGTACCGAATCTATTCTCATTACTTGTAGCTTGTAGCCCAGTAATGTATCTATAGGCGTTCCCGTAGATAATTAATGCTAAGATGAGATGATGCTTTGCAAAGAATAAATTCTAGGTGCGGAGTGCTTGAATGCCAATGGTCAAGTAATTGAATTTATTTCTTGGTGTAAACATTTAACAAGAATGTGCCGCGTAAGGCGGATTGAACATTTCATGTCATGGTGTGTTGATGTTATTGTTAGAGGATAATAACATCAACTTTTTCACATTTTATGATCTGATTGTAAAAGGACGGCTTGAGTCTTTGCACATCTTTTAAGGTCAAATGGTGGGTCCCTGTAAATGGATTAGAAGGTTGGACCTGAAAATGTGTAATGCATTTTATTTTAACAAATTTATTCTACGCTTAAATTGTAATACGTAAATTAAGGCTAGGGTGACTTTGAGATGGTAGCCAATTTCCAACTGCGATGCTGTGACACAAATAATCAGCATCGGCACAATCATCCAACGGAATAATTCAATCCCGGTGAAGATCGGCTTGTACCGGTTACATACACAGCTGATGCTGCATGGCAGATCAGTTACTGTTATGAATTGATTATATGGGGGATGCTGACTTCCAAGTGAGAGACAATGTCGATGCATAATAATGTGAAAATGAACGTGAGTTTGACGGGATCAGCTTTTTACTTGATTTCACTGATGTGGATTTTTATTCTGTTGTTAATCGTTGTAGGTTCTAAATCAGATTGCCTTACTTTTTGTCGGGCTTGAAGTTTCAAGACTTCTAAGCCCATTTAATGCTTTGCTTAGTTGCTAAATATAATCATCGTTATTTATTACAATAAACTAATGGTTCAGTGTCAATACAATTACAATGATACCGGATATTTCTCAATACCCTGAGCCACTGTACTTCCATGCTGACGTCAATCTCTTACAGACTATGCCTATGTAGGTATCCGTGACACTCCTCTCCTTTGATGATTAAACAGTGTTTTATCATAATCAGAAGAAGTCAGAAGCAATTTTAAAATTTAGGTACTTATGCTAAACATTTTTTTGAAAAGTAAAGGTAAGTCTACAAACTACAAAGTAAAAGTTAAAGCTAGTATTTTATAGTATTGGTATTTTTAGGAATTATTGTGTATTTGTATGTTGTAAATTAAGTCCCATTTGGGCTATCGCCCATGGGACTGTACTTTTATTAACTAAGTTTGAGTTTACTATGTGAGGTCCGTCTTGTTTGGCTGAATTTGTAGTGTAGTGACTGGTGTGGTGTGTTGCCTGGGCATTGGGTGCCCTTATAGACTATTGGGTATGTAAACCAAGTAGGATGTTTTTACAATAATTGATATAGGTATAATAAATGGTAATTTTTAGTAGTAAAGGATTGTCTTTGAATTTTTGTGAAATATATATTGGATTTAAATAGTAGATAGTCTTGTGTCCTTATAAAGTAAGTATCCTGATATTCGTTTAGGTGTGGGTTGCGTGTAGGTGTGTGGTTACCTCTAGTTCAATGGGTGTGTGGATTTGTCAGGTATAGTGTCGTAGTGATTTATAGATTAGAGATCCGATAATTGGCCAATGATGACGTAAGTTAGGTACGTGTTCTATATGTCTCGTAGTGTGTCCTCTTTGAGCATATCAACGTCTTGCTTATTAAGGTAATAGTTGAGGGTTTGAAATTGGAGTTGGTCTTGGTAGATGTGGCTATTGTCAAATCCGTTGGTATCCGCCCAATTGGTTGCCTTTCCCCAGATGCCACGAACCACCTTAACGAACTTGTCGAGGGCCATACTGGAGAGTGCGTCAATCACGCCTTCTTGTGCTTAACTGTACTGTATGGTTGTGGCAAGTAGTGTGAGGGTGACACGAAAGAGTTTTTCTATCTTAACTGATGAACGGTTCGGGGGTGTAAGCGGGTCAGATGGCAGGCTGGGTATCGAGTGGTGTTATAAATCGAGTGATTGGAGGATGCGGTTTTGCTCGCTGTGAATGCTGAGAATGACTGCTAATTTCATGGGTTTAGGTTCTTTTTATACGGTTCAAGTTTTCATAGAAGTTGGTTGTCAATCCCAGATTTGTTAGTTGTTGTCGGAGTTGGTTTATTGTTGTGCGTTCTTGTAAAAAGGGTTTGATGCAATCCGTGTTGTTTTTTCCGCTTAGTAGACATTGTTTACTTTCGTTCTCGTGGGGGACCATAATTATCGTGAATAATTTGTCGGGGCGTTGAAAATATAATTGTTGTTGTTGTAGCTGTCCGAAAAGTCTTCTGATCCAAATTGGAACATTCCAAGTCAAAGAACTAGCTGGGGTTTGGCTGGCATTCATGTTGTAGTGTTTATAGCGTGTGTGGTTTTGTGAGTGTTGTATCAGATCTTGTCAATGTAGGAAGTCAACATCTCGGATGATTTCTACATATGTATGGTAGCATTCTTTGAAGGTCAGTTGCGACTTTTCTAGTGCATTGCTGATGCCGTATTTTGCTATACCTTATCTCTATGTGCATTACCCAATTGTATAATGTGTTTATGTTATTATTTCTAAGTTCCATTAGCAGGTTCAATACCAATAATGGGTATCTATCTGCTGACATACTTTTTACATAAAACAGGAAATTGAGAAATTGTCGCCAAATGCTGACTTCAATGGCTGGTCGTCCTATTAATGTCCACAGTATGTAGTTCGCAGTGTATTTGCATAGTGTGAGTACTCGTTTATAGTAGTTATTCGGAGTGTTTCTAGTTGAGCGATGTATTTGATGCCACATATGGGTATACAGTATAGTGCCGCATATTTTACCGCTGCTGTTTAATGCATAAATATCATGAAATGAGTGGATGTTTGCTTCGCGCTTGTATGGAGGCTTGTGTCGCTTTTGTTTTTGCTTGGAGCATTTGTTGATAGAAGGATTCTCTGTATGTGAAGAGGATTCCAAGGTAGGTATAGTTGTCGACAATATCTATAGCTTTGTCCCGGTATATAAATTTTAGTCTCGGTGACAGTGTTCCGCCTCTTCTGAATACCCCTATTTGCGTTTTGACTAGGTTTACGTTCAGCTTTAATGATGAGAAATATTTTTCGAGTATTTGTATTTTCTTGCGTAGGTCACTTGCTGTCGTACACGTACATACCATGCGTTCAGCAAAGAGCAAAATGTGAAATTGAGAATGATGATTGATGGCTGCCCCTCCTGTGTTACAGTTAATAAGGATCCTGTCAATATCGCAAATGTAGACTGAATAGAAAAGCGGAAAGAGAGTCGTAATGTAGTAGTTTTTTATTTGTGTCTATGTCCTTCGCGTGTCCATGTGCTGGTCGAAATTTTGTTGTTGCGTTTTGATAGATATTTCGGATTATTAAAATGACTTTTGTGGATATCCCGATTGAATGTAGTTTTCTCCAGAGTAGATGATGCGAGATTGATTGGAAGGCTTGCTGGAAGTTGTTAAATAATGTATGCAGTCTACCATTAGGTTTTTCTAGGGCTATTTGTAGTAGTAGTAACGAGTACTCTCCCTTGTGTACTCTACTGCTATTTGTATAAGACCGTTCAGTGTGAAGATCTGGTCTTGACAGCTTCGGTTTTGGCGTAAGCCTCCCTGTGCTTCAGGTAGTGGTTTGTTCTGCTCTGCCCATTTTATTAGTCTGTTATTAATTAAGGATGCATAAAATTTTGCTATTGTATTTACCAGCGATTTACTAGATATTTGTGTGGAATAGTGTTTTGAATAGAATTTAGTAGGTTATGACCATTTCGAGCATCGGGCAACTAGGTCGAACGTTTTGGTATTGACTGTAAGTTGTTGTTCTAAGTTGTTTTGAAGCATGTTGAACTGTTCCAGGAGAGCATCCAATAATACTTATCTGTGTCTTGACGATATTGTTAAACTGATTAGTTTTGAGAGTGAGATGATTATGAGTTTAGAGTGATCATGATTAGAGTTTGTCATTAGCTCTTCCGCCATCCAAAAATGTTTTCTGTAGTTTTCGTAAAAGTATTGTTTTGGAATACAATCACCTGTTGTTCCAGGAAACATCTGTTTCTCCACAAATCCTTTCTCTGAAAATTGAACAAATTATTTAAACTAACTCGTATGCATGCGGTGTACATAAAGAATGAGGTTTGCAATATACTTATTTAAATTGTTATGAAAATGCAAATATTGTTACCACTAATGATTCCTGAACGGAAACATATTTTCTGTCTTTTCCTTCACAACGTTTCGTCATATTGATTCTAATGACACAGTTGCCTTTTCTATTTGGAACTTCACTGGCTGTACAGTTATAGTTTTGGAGTTAGTTGTCGGTCAAAACCTTTTAAGTTATCCTTGCTATGCACTTTGAATAAGCAACCATGTTTACAAATATTCATACATCAATATTAGCTTACCATATTGCAATGTGTGTATTATTAGCAATGACATCCCTTAAATTCCCCCATCGACAATTAAATATGTGCTACATGAACGTTTCTACTGTACGTCCGATCTTTTAGTAGCAACAAAAATGGCAAAATACTGAGCTCATGCTTTCTGCTTTATATGATTTTTATTTGTTATTTCAACATTTCCATGCAAGAACTCGGATAACATTTCTGTTCACATATTGAAGTAAATAGGTCAATTACAAGTTTGTAATTTGCAGTGTTAGCTAATATGTATGATCGTGTTACGGTTCAGATTACGCTGACTGTGTTGTTTTTAATAAATGTGCACGTCATTAAATCTCTCCCAATTATGATGACGCTGACGCAGCTGAATGCTATTACACAATATCTTTGCGTCTTAACGGATGAAATTATTGTTTTGTATTCCAACTTCCACAACATGCAAGCTATTGCCACATACATAAAGAATACGCTTAGACTGGAACTTTCACGTTTTCAAAAACACGTAAATAGGACGTTTTTCAATTTTAAAAACATGTTATTAGGGCGCCTTGAACCTTTTTAAAAGCATATAAGTATGACGTGTTGCACTTTTAAAACATGTTTTGCACCCTGTGAACTACATACAGTTAGTTTCCAACTTTTAACGTATAATAAAACCACTTGTTTTTAATGTTTATTATTGTTGAAAGAAAACAAAAGAATAAAGGATGATGTTACATTCCTTTAATTTATTTGGTAACGATTATTATTGTCATTTTGTCGTAATAAAAGTTTCTACAAAAATGTTTTAATTTTACTAATGTTGAATTTATGTCGAAGAAATCAAAACTTTGAATGAATTGTTTAGGGTTTTTATTTTTATGCCTGGGTTGGACACTAATTTTGTGTTAAAATTAGTTTTTAAACTATTTCATTTCTTTTAAATAATTCAGGAGGACCAGGATCTTAGCAGCACCGTCACTGTTAAATACTTTGTGTATTTATTCTCGATATTAATAGAGATGCGATTAAAATAGTAATAATGCATCCGTTAGAATGTGGACAAGATTAATGAAATAATAATATTCTAATTGCTATTACATTGCATAAAACTTTTGACCAACGAATGCAATGCCAATGGATCCATTGCCATTGCATCCGCTGTAAGAGTATTTTAATTTAATTGCTAGTCAGCGCTGCTGACGCTCACATTGCAAAACACGATGTGAACGACCGCGTTGCTCTGTTCATTAACTAATTATGCACATTGCAATAGCTAATAAAGTAGAGGAATGTAACAATGAACTCTGGAGGAACCTCTGGCGTCTCTTGGGCCACCATGTTAACGTGGGTTTATATATGGATGAACACAGCATGACCGACTGCATCTTCCCAATGTTAGGGAGCCTGGCTTCAATTAACATCGCACGTGCCATGTCCTTGACAGTGCGTACGTCCCTCTCAATTTTTCTATTAGATTGTTTAGCCGCTACGGGGGTTAGCTCATGGAGAATTCTCAGGCCTTCGGTCCAAGCTGTCCATACATTGTTATCAAATTCGGATCCCTGGTCACTTCTAATCCTTTTGACAGTCTAAGATTTGATTTTATCGTACCCATCTTGTGACCCTTTACGGGCCATCATAGCGACAGTGTCTTGTATACACTTGAGTGTGGTTTCGGCGTTCTTGTTTTTGAGAAAGAAAACAGTTCTAAAATTGGAACAATCGTCTTTAATTAATAGAAATTACTTGTTTCCTTGGTTGGAAGGGTCAATTGCATAGAAAAGATCCGTGTGTATGAAATCTCCAGTGGTGCTAGCCTTTTTGACCGGGAGACGTCTTGTAGGGACGGCAGGTCTGTTTTGCCTTGACACACACATGACAGTGGTATTCTTCCTCGAGAGCTCCAGTGTAGAAGACATTCTTGTTAATGGTGTCTTTGATAAATTTAAAACTAGCATGGCCTAATTGTTCGTGCAGACAAAAATAGGAAGGCTGTACCTGCTTCATCCTGTATGAGCGTTGCTTAGGTGTTGAAAATCGTTGAAATCGCATTACGTGCATTCCAGGTACGGAGCTGGCTTCTCCCTCATAAACAACGTCATTTTGTCCTCGTTCTAGTTTAATTAAATCCTTGGTGCCTCAGAATCTGTACCTATCAGCGACTAGTCGTCGTTGTGAGAACAGGTTTATGCCCCCTTTAAAATAAAGAACATCTTTAAGTACTATGGTACGCCACTCACCAGCAGACCATGCTTCTAGTACTACCGTCCCAGCCTGGGTGCAGTAAAAATGATCCCCCTTGGAATTGGTGATTGTGATTGTGTTCTACAAGTTGTGGAGTTCGCCGAACCAAGTTGAGCATCCTACCATGTGATACTCAGCTCCAGAATCCCAGTACCATGTGTCGTCATTGTTTTCTTTGGCACTCTTGAGACCAAGCTGAGAGAGAAGACGAATGTGCTCTTGTGGGTAAAGTATAATCCCATCATTAGCTGGCATGATTGGAAGTCCAGCGATGATTTTAGCCACACAGATGGTTTGGTTGGTGCTCAGTTGATTGTTATTGTTCTGTGGATTGTTATTATTGTTGTTGACATTATGGTCATTACCGCCAGCTACATGTTAACCCCGTGGAGGGCGTCCTGCGGCCATGGCGGCGTCTTTTTGGGCGAGCCATTGAGGGCAATCTTGTTTCTTGTGATCCATTGAAGAGCACTGGAAGCATGCCCCCCTTGGAGTTTTAGGACGATTGTCGCGATTATTGCTATTGCCATTGTTGTTGCCGTTACCGTTGCCGTTGCCATTGCGGTGGCCTTGGTTGCCTCCATTGTTGTTGCGATTGTTGCTGCGGTTACTATTGTTATTGCCATTATTATTGTTTTTATTGTTACGCCAATTATTACCTCGGTTTCCATTCTTGGGAACGAGCTTCCATTTAAGTTGAGACTTGTCGTAGTCATCATGAGGAGGTTGGCCTTGTTGAGTAGCAAACATTGGAACTAGTGGAAGTGGTGTGGGTGGGCACTATACCTTCGGTGCGGGACTCATAGGTAGTCAGTGTTTCCATGAGATGAGCTCAATCTTTTTCAGTAGGTTTCTTGTTATCCCAAGTGGTGATGAATGGAAGGTATTTCACATCTCGGATGCCCCTGGTTGCGTTAGAGAGTAAATCCTCTTCTTCAATGTTCCTGCCTAGTGAAATGCAAACCTGAAAATACCCCCGAAGCTTACGGAGGAATTCAAGACCATCGTCGTTCGTCATTTGTAAATTGGCAAAGTCTTCGAACGCCTTTTCTTTGTTGGTTTCACTGGCCTTGGTGAATTGTAGGTTAATGGCTGTTCAGAGTGCAGAGGCAGATTTCTCGTTTATAAATTGGCTCTGGAGCTCTTTGCTGATTGTGAAAGTCATCGCACCCAAAGCAATGCCGTTGGCTTGTTTCCAGTATGCTTCATCGTCTCGTTCTTTTTGGGTGGAATCATTTGCAGTAGCGGGTTTGTTCCATTCTCCATGGATGAGTATTTTCTCGATTTGCTCAGTTTCCATTGCATTGAAAATGAACTTTTTCCAAGGTGGGATGGTGGGGTTTGTCCAGTTTCCTTCCCGTTGGCTTTTGTGTTGTGCATCAAGGGGAAACTGAGAAACGGGTCACTTTTAGAATTGCGTATATAGTGAAAAAACTGTCTATATAGTGAAAAAAGTGCTTATATAGTGCAAAAATTGTAGAGTCAACAATAATTGTAATAAATTGAACTTGTGATTGTTAATTAAACTTGAAATGGTATTGAAAGACTCGTAATGTTTTATTTTTACAGTTCCTGTGATTGTGCAAGCTAGTCACTCCCAGGATTTGAATGTTCAGTGGGTGAAAGGGTACGTATGTACCTGATGCAGTGTAACTGCAAACTTGAATTTGTATAGAGAATCAAAACTTTGTATGTTTGTTAACTATAACTTGAATTGTAAATTGTAAAATTGTAGCTCAGAGAATCCGAAAATCAAAAATAAAATTGTAATGAAAATTCGAAAAATAGTCTGAAAGTGCTTGATATACGTGTTCAGGTCGAAATTGGGGTTCGCGCTGATGAATACTTTTGACTTGTTAGCTATCGAAGTTAACTAGCGACGTCTTACTAGTAACTTGGGCTAAAGGAAAAAGTATGAGTGTTTCGAGAGAATAAATTCAGAGATGTTAATACTATGAATTTTAACAGTCGATTAATTTGCATTTATTTCTTGGTAGCTTTTATAGACAATTGTTGATACTAATAATAATCATAATCATAACACGGATGAGCCTTGTTATTCGGTTCTGTTGACAAGAATAACATTGCTCTATATTTTGGAATGGATAGTTGTGAAGGATGAATAGTTTCCTTCACACTGTCATAAAATGTGAGAGTTTAGAAATTGTTATTGAGAAATCGGAGATGCCTGTAGAAGTATGAAGATTACTAAAGTATGTGGAAATATGGATTTCAATAGTATGTGTACCTCATTTCGTTGTTGCATCACAAAGTCGACAGTAGAGAGATAGATTTCAGTAATAATAATAGGTAAATAAACTTTAGTACAATAAATTAACAATTTTTTAGTAAACAGTTCAATTATTTTTTTAGATTTATTTATATAACGACATCCTGTAATACAACAAGTTTTTAATTAATAATGAATTTAATTATTGTATTGTCAATGTCTGTATGTACTGACCGAATTTTGACAAATCCTTTTTGAAGTAATTATTCGAAAATTGAAAGAAGGAAATAATTCTTAATGAATAAACAAAAGGCGTTTGATTTCCTTAGATTTTAATTGCCTTGCTGTCATGTCACCCGTGTTTTTCTTCATAAATCTATAATTTATTCTCTTACTCTGTACTAACTTACTTACTGTAAAGGAAATAAGATATTAGTGCATCAGCTAAAAATTGAAATACACAGGCTTCACTGCATCAACATATTATAATGCTCACATGATTATATGTACTTTGCAGCAGGGCTCTTGAAACATCACCCAGAGAAAGGAACGTTGGGAGCCTGTAGATACACCATTGAATTTGGGCTGTTAGATGCAAACGTTTTATGTAGATTAAATTCAAAAATGTTGAATCTGAATAAAAATGCAGTCTACAACCCAAATTCAATGGTGTATCTACAGGCTCTCAACTTTCCTTTCCCTGGGTGCACTTTCAAGGGCCCTGCTTTGCAGAGCTCGCTGTGGGGAGAACCAAGGGTAATTCGCAATTTACTATTTGAAGTTTTGCTTAACTTAGGCGTAAAACTACAGTGCTGCTTGGTTCATATATATGTATAGCATAGCACGACTTTTTCAATATGGGTTGCAATTTTCATCGTTACTCGGGCTGAATAATTTATTACTCAAAGGCTACAAAAATGCAAGAATCAACCACAGCAGAATTCGCACAAACAGTGTTGTAGCTCTATATCCACGATACACTGTGTCAGTGTAGTTCTGCGATCTAAACATTGTATATACTCTTGCAAAAGTACTTGCTGAATTCTGTTGCACTTATTTATTTATTTATTCAGCTTTATTAGAGTATCAAGTTATACAGTGCACTGCATTGTTTTCCAATAACGGATACTAAAACACTTAAAAAACATATTGCATCATAACCACGAGTTGCGGTTGCGATGTAAAATTTGGGGCATAAACTATATTATGTTCAGTCCAAAATCCAAAATTAAAATTGGAGTTGTAAAAATTCAGTTACTACGAGTTACAGATAAGGCCCAACCCCAATCTAATAGTACAAGCATTTTGTATCCCAAATAGTACCAAACTGTAATCGTGATAATAAATTACAATAATATTATTTATTACAAATTACATTAATTTGTGATTATGTATTGTATCTCCAAAGACGGTGTAAAATGGAGTACATACCAATTTTTTTTAAATACATTATTTTATTGTATCTGTCTGTTGTATTTCACAGTAAAGGTGGACAAAACGTCCTCATTGCATTGCAGATACCTCATCGTTATTTGTATCTTTGATTACAAACTCGCGTCTGCACCTACTAAAGTCTATAAACGTAATTTCCTGGTTCATTACAAAACATTAATTATGATTCTCCTATTTTGGGATTTTGGGAAGGTTTAAGAAATGATAGAAAATATGCATTCGTGGAAAGTTAAACGAACTCACAACTACACACAAAAATAACCAATAAAAATAGCGTTAAAGAATTCAGTATGTAAGAGCTTGTTATTTCCCATCTTATTTTAGTAGTACTGTAAGATGGGACAAAACCGTGATATGGGGCATATCCGTTTTGGTGTAAAACTATAGATGGGGCATAACCGTAGATATGGCAAATTCGCAGATGGAGTGAAACCATTTATAAACAAAATCTGTCGAAATGCGCAATGTGACAAAAGAACAAAAAAGTACGTTTCTAATGGATTTATTAAACTAAACTTTTGCGTTTTAATTATTTTAAACCATATTAGCAAAAATTAAAAATCATTAAGAGGCGATTAGCGAACATTTTAAGTATATTTACTTATTATTTGAAGACTTCCACACTTCCACTGTGCACGTACTATTAGTATTTAAAATTATTACGTTCTCTAGTTCGTATATGCAGTTTAATCGGAAACGCGTTGTAATTTTTATGTAATGAGGATTAAATTTTTTAATTCTTTAATGACGGAATTTTGCTCTATCTAGCTCACATTGCGAGCGAACCAAAGAATCCATTCATTGCGCAAAACTGTCTGCGACTTTTAACGAAGTCTATGGAAAAAGAAGATATAATTTTCAACCACAAGGAATGGAATTTCAAGGACTAGAGATTAGATGATGTGACAATACTATCTACTTGTATACATAATACATAAAAAGATAATTTATAATATAATTTTAAGCAAACTCGCACTGTAATCACAATTAGGTTTTAATCCAGGGGGATAACGATTTACTTGAAAGGGTTATTTCCAAAATCCGATCATTAGTAAGTTATATTTGGTACCATATGTTTACTTTTATAACAGCAAAATTGAAGGAAGTTAACATCACTTTCAAATTAAAGTTAAATTACATATACGGACTGACAAACGAAATCATTTTAAATACCAATAGTACTTCGACTTTTCGCGAATTGCCTCTTAATGATTTTTACTTTTTGCCAATATGATTTAAAAATAAATAAAATGCTAAAGTACTGTTTATTAAATTCATTAAAAACGTACTTTTTTGTTCTTTCGTCCCATTGCGACGGATTACCTTTATAAATGGTTTCAATCTGTCTATAGATTTGTCCCATCTACAGATTTGCCTCATCTACGGTTTTGCCCCATCTTACAGTATAATTCAACCGAGCACCCCAGGGTACCAAATTTGTCCCTGCACAATTCCTTAAATAATTGCTTATTGTACGAATAAATAGGTTTCCAGCCAATTTTAAAAATAAATACTAACATTACTAACAAGAATTATATTTAACGGCTATGTATAAGAAATTACGTTTACTGAAGCTTATAAATATAACGATCATTAACGATGAATCTGTAAACAACTTGTTACACATTTTTAAGCTAAGGGATAAAAACCTGTTTTTAATTTAATAAGTCACAAAGTATAATTAAATTGAAATTGAAAACTTTCGTAACAATCTTTAACTACGACACAAGTCAGGCCCATATATTGTTTTAATGGCAAGAGCACAAACAAAAGTGGTTTAAAGCTATGAGAGTTTAATCCACGCAAAACAAAATCTAACCTGGAGGAAGAGTTTTCAACTGCTGAAAAAAACTTTTCTCATAGAAACCAGGACCAGTTTCATTAATGCAGTTGGTTAAACGAAACACAGAGCAGAGTAGTAGATAATTGTTGAGACTTACTACTTTTACAAGTTTCAATCGTATTGTGTAATATGTAAAAATGTGTACAAAAAATGCAAAGTTAAATTAAGACTCGCAAGTATACAATTACACAATATTTTATAAGGAAACTCATAATATGCACTTCAGACGTTGGCAATAAATGAATCATTGCATTCCACTTCCGTTAAAATGCGCAATGTTTGTGCTTCCCAGGGTCTCTTGCATAGTTAGTGATCAAAAAAGTAGTTTTAAATCAACAAACACTTACGCAATTATAAATACTCAATAGTTTACTGAAAATAGATTCCACTAAACGTAAGAATTTCTGAGAGCTTTAGTGTGGTTCTATTTTTGATATTGCGAACAATAAGCTCGAGCAAGTTTGACAGTCTCTTTATTTTTGTGAGTAGAAATTACTGCTTAGTTTGCAGTTTACAGTAAAATGGCTATTTTATCCACGAGTTACTTGATGCTGATATTTTCTTTTTTCGTATTTATTTGGATGTTTGTTAATATGAGGAAAAAATACAAGAAGTGGCCTTACTTTCAAGAAAGCAGGTCAGCAGTTTCAAAACCATTACCAGGTATTGAATAATGTTTTGATTTCATTACTTGCAAACGCACCATTATTTTTACTATATTTTTACGTTTTAAATCTCAACTATAGGTGTACCCCTGTGGACATCTGTTTACATGCATTGGGGTCTAACAAGATTGTTCGAATGCCTTCCAAAGTATGGTCGTATTACTGCCATTGAATTTTTAAAGTTTAGGTAAGTAAGGTAAAGTGTAAACCTAATCAATAGGGCAAGAGAACTCCAATTAAGTTTTACTAAACTCCAAATATGCAAGCAATAGACTACTACTTCTTCCTTTTTGTTTTAGCCTCGTAATGATTAATGATTTTCAACTGGGGAAAGAATTATTTAATAGCCCCATATTTTGTGGGAAAAAAACGACAGAACTCTTTGAAATACATTCTAACGGAGCACACGGTAAGTTCATTAAGTTTTTAGTGCGTAACTTACTAATTTTTACCATTGTTTAATTCAATAAATAACGCTTTTTCGAAACGGTCAAAACTGTAAATAACGCTTCAAAAGTTCAAAAACCTAGAAATTATCGCTTTTTGAAATACCTCAAAACAAACTCAAACAAAATCATTACCGTTTCAAAAAGGGCATGTCTAAAATTTCCAGAGCCCTGTTTTTATTTCTCTCGAAGGTTTAATCAGCTGTGACGGGAAAAGATGGAGAGACCAACGGAAATTTGTACATCAGAATTTAAAGGAATTTGGGTTTGGTCAAAAGTCTAACGAGGCATCCATTCGATTAGATATTGAGGCTGTTATTAATAGTTGGCAAGCCAAAAAGGGTCAAAGGTTTTCCCCTAACAAGGACTTTTACATTCCTGTTTTGAACTCTATTTGGATCCTGTTAACTGGGCAAAGAGCAGGAGAGGATGATAAATTGTCAGATCTTGCCTATCAAGTTTATGAGTGAGTAACCATTACATTTTAAAAGGGCAGTCGTAAAACTTTGCTACTACAAAAACTATTTTTACAGATGCGCTTTTGCTCATTAGAATACTAACCATAACCTACCTTAACGTATTCGGAACTGCGAAACCATGGAAAGAATGTTTTAGAAAAGTGTTTTGAGTATAAATAAATTGTTTAAAATGGGCAAAACTAAAAAGTAACATTTTTTAAAACATGGAAAACTAGTAACCAACACTTTCAGAAATGTCAAAACTAGATATTAACCCTTTCAAAAAGGTCAAAACTAGAAATTAACATTTTCAAAAAGGTCAAAACTAGCAATGCAAACTTTCATGGCAAGTCAAAACTAGAAATTAACCCTTTCAAAAAGGTCAAAACTAGCAATGCAAACTTTCATAACAGGTCAAAACTAGAAATTAACATTTTCAAGAACGTTAAAAACTAAGTATACTGCAATTACAAAAGGTTAATCTTAATGTAAAATGCTATTGATTAACCTACATTGCAGAGGCTTTGCAGCAGCTATTCAGTTTCCGGGTATTCTGCTCTCATTTACAAAAATGTCGTTGAAGAACTTGAGAAGACTGTACACATGGCTACCAATCTTTTCTGGAACTAAAATGTACGATCAAAGCGTCACGAACCTCCGAACTCACCTTCACGGTATAGTAAACAACCGAAAGCAACAGCTAGCGAGCACTCAAAATAAACTACAACCAAATCTTGTAGATATTTTTCAAGCCAAAATTGATCTCACTACCGATCCAGAGTCCGAATTTTTTCAACATAAAGGAGGTACGTACATTACAGTGCTATAAACAAATTTAAGTTCAAACTAGCTTCAAATAACTCAAAATGTGTTTTAACTTAAATACTTGTAACCATACACTTATGTAGAACAAAACCTGATAGCAATTATCACAGAGTTTTTCATTGCGGGAGGAGATACAACGTCTTCCATGCTTACTTGGTCGATTCTTCACCTAATTAGAAATCCTGACGTTCAAGAACAGATGCAAAACGAAATTGATCAAGTTGTAGGATCAGGTCAACTTCCAAGTCTTGACGACCGGAAAAAGTAACAATTATTTTGAATCAGTTTTTCAATTTTGTTGGCAAATAGCACTTTTTAACGATTTTAATACTGTATTACAGCTGTCCATTAACAGAAGCTTTCATCCTTGTTGAAGTACTTCGGGTCTGTCCCGTTGCTGGAGCAAGCATGCCACATTCGGCCACTGAAAGGACTAGCATCGGATCCTACTTTATTGAAAAAGGAACGGTCATGTGCTTGAACATCTATGCTATTCATCATGACCCTAAAATATGGGGTGACCCACACCAATTTCGACCACAAAGATTTCTTAGCGAGGATCGAAAAACTATAGTAAAGAATGATGCCATGTGCGCATTTTCCTTGGGTCCGCGTCGTTGTATTGGAGAGCAAACGGCACGTGACATGCTTTTTCTATTTGTGAGCGCCATCTGTCAACGATTTACGCTCAAACCAGACCCACATTTAAAGACCAAGCAACCACTTTGCGCAGGCATGTCAGGTGTTTATTCGCCTACTGAGTTCCATATGGTAGCCGTTGATCGGTGGGAGTAATTCCACTGTTTAATTTAACTCTTTAACTAAATAGCTCCTAGCATGTTCGAACTATTCTGAAAGAAAGTACTAGGTAATGTTTTATGGCAATGATGAAAAAAGCAATTTATTATTTTTACTCTACATATTTGAGCTGGGCTAACTATGAACTTTGGATGATTGAGGATAATAAAATAAAATGAATGTTTTTCAAATGTATTGTGGTCTTGTGGTGCAGGAAAATTTTTAAAACCCGGAACAAACCGTTAGGTTATTGCAAGAGCTGTAATTGTAACGTGTTGGTTATTATAAATGATCTACGAAACTAAAATAATTCCGCTCTACATTTACATACCTACATGTAGATCGCATCGTTATGTACTCCCGAAAGAAACCACGTCTGCATGGTTATTCGAAACTGGGAAACTATGGATCGAATGCTTTGTAAAAGTGTTTGTTCTGCATATTAACATTTTCAAAACTGTCAAAACTAGTATTTAACATTTTCAAAAACATTTGAAACTACCAACTGACGCTTTCAAAAAGGTATACACTAGAAATTAGCATTTTTTAAGGTCAAAACATAAAATTAACATTTTCAAAAAGGTCGAAACTGAAAAAAAAATTAGCATGTTCAAAAACGCTTAAAAATGTATGTCGATGTATGTATTTACTGACCGAACTTTGACTCATCCTTTTTGTAGTAATATTTAAAAATTGAAAGAAGGAAATTATTCTCAATGAGTAAACTAAAGGCGTTTGGTTTCCTTCGGTTCTAATTGCCTTGCTGTGATGTCACCTGAGTTTTTCTTCATAAATCTATAATTCTCTACTCTGCTCTGCTCTGTACTAACTTACTTACTGTAAAGGAAATAAGATATTAGTGCGTCAGCTAAAAATTGAAATACACTGGGTTTACTGCATCAACATGTTATATTGCTTACATGATTATATTATGGACTTTGCAGCAGGGCTCTTGAAAGATCACCAGAGAAAAGAAAGTTAGGAGCCTGTAGATACACCATTGAATTTGGGCTGTAGATGCAATCGTTTTATGTAGATTCAATTCAAAAATGTTGAATTTGAATAAAAATGCAGCATCTGCAACCCAAATTTAATAGTGTATCCATAGTCTCCCAATTTTCCTTTCTCTGGGTACACTTTCAAGAGCCCTGCTTTGCAGAGCACATGTTGAAAGGGTGTGTGGGGAGAAACAAGGGGTATTCGCAATTTGCTATTTGAAGTTTTTGCTTAACTTACGCGTAAAACTACAGTATTGCTTGGTTCATATTTGTACATATCACAGAACGACTTTTTCTGTTGGATTGCAATTTGCAACTTTACTCGCGTTGTACAATTATACTCAAGGCTACAAAAATGCAAGAATCAACCACAGCAGAATTCGCATAGGCAGAAGCAGTGTTGTAGCTATATCCACTATATAGTGTGTCAGTGTGGTTCTGCGGTCTAAAGATTGTATATAGGTACACACCACTCTTGCAAAAGTACTTGCTGTCTTCTGTTGCACTTAAAAATCATTTTGCATCATAACCACGAGTAGCGGTTGCGATGTAAAATTTGGGGCATAAACTATATTATGTTCAGTCCAAAATCAAAAATTAAAATTGGAGTTGTCAAAATTCAGTTACTATGAGTTACAGATAGGGCCCAACCCCAACCTAATAGTACAAGAATTTTGTATCACATTTTTAATAGTACCAAAACCAAACTGTACCTAATCGTGATAATTACAATAATATTATTTATTACAAATTACATTAATTTGTGATTATCTCCAAAGACGGTGTAAAATCAGTCTGGAATACCTACAAATCTTTTTTAAAATTACTTTCTTTCATTGTACTAATATAGTTTATGCCCCAAATTTTACATCGCAACCGCAACTTGTGGTATCTATCAGTTGTATTTTATTTCACAGTGACAATCTGACAAAACTGAAGTGACAATAGTGGATAGTGGAAGTGGACGCCCAGAAAAAAAAAACTGCTTTAAACTAAAAACTACATTAACTACAACTATGTATCAGCATTATGTACACTCTACCAAAAACCATCCGGACTGCATCATTTTGCGAAAAAGTGAATCCATTTTTATATATTTTTATTTTTACTATCCAGAGTTATAAACTCATCATTATGATGAGTTCTGACCTCGTCATCATAATGATGAGGTCCACATTTAGTTCATGTTAATTCCCTATCTTTTGAAAATACCCATCTAGTTCCCATCATTATGATGCATTCTGAAGCATCAAAATGATGCGATTTTAAATATTATATACCTAAATGGATTCACTTTTTTTATGATGCGATTATGACGTAGATGTGATGATTGATATTGATGATTTGATCATCAAATAATAAATTAATAATCAAATTTTATGATTTGGTTTGGTTTATTTGTTTGTTTTAATTGTTTTTGATCTTTGGTAACTTTGGTAACCTTTAATGGTTAATTTTAATTTTAATTTCTAATTGGTTAATTGGTAGAGTGGAAATATGCAATGACAGGTGAGCAGCTGTCCTTGGCTTTTGAGGTCCTTCAGCAGATTTAAGGCGGTTTGGAAATGTTTTACTTTTGTATTATTCTATTCGTTATTCGTTTATCCAGTTTTCCGTTTTCCCAGCAGTTTTTCATTTTAGTCATCGAATCTTATTTTAATTATAATAATTAATATATAAAACTAACTGTTGACGTTCAAGGTTGCATTTTGCATTACGGCGGGGCGTCCACTTTCAAGTCAGTTTTATTAGTAGGTAGGTAAAAGTTCGTTTTGTCAGCTCGGTACAAGTTATAGTTGTTGTTAGTTGTTAGAGCCAGAGCCTTAATGGACTTAAAAATAAATGATTGAGCAAAAATAAAGGAATTTTTGCATATACGGTTTATAAGGTATATGTCTGCTGTTTTTTTACAAAATTATGACAGTCAACAGTACAAATATTGTAGGTAAACTGAAAAGAAAATGCACTTTTGATATATTAACAATTAAGAATCGTGTTAATTTATAAATAATTGTTGGTTGTTAGAACTGCTTGTAGAAACACGACCGACTACCTTCAGACTCACAGCCGGCGGGACTGACTGACTGAGTAAGTGGATTGACGATGGAGCGGACGATCAAGAGGACGGTGGCCAAAGGACGAGGGGGAAAGAGGCGAAAAATGAATATTTGCCCACAGGAGGAGGATGAAATGCTGAATTTAGCTGACAAAATTGCGTCCATTGAGTTGGTAATTAAATAATTAAGTTGTAATAATTGCATTTTTGTTGTTTTGTAGTACAACAACCTCGGTAGAATTAAAGTGTGGAAAATATTTTTGTCCATTTCATCGTCATACTCATGTTTTTGAGCAATTGCAAACCAGGAAATTTTAAAGCATGCTTTACTATTTGAAAAAGAAGATTGTGTAATAGTGTTTTCGTTTTTGTAAGATATGAGTAGGTATTCGTAAATCATATTACAGATTTTTTAAAAACTGTCAAGCATCGCGTAGTTCTGTTTATGTATTTTATTTGTAGGCTAGATGGGTATAATTATAATCTTACTATTGCTTCCCTAACTGTGGTCTTCAGGCCCTATACTTTGCAAGAAATCCGTCCTAATTCGATATTTTTGTCTGTCACGACAATGTAGCTACGAAGTTATTGGGAATAAAAGTTCTAACCTTCTTTGTATTGAACGTCTTTACACACTGTAATTTAATTCTGAATTTTGATTCTCTACAGATTAGTCGGGAGGTGTTTCGGAGACTGGACTTCAAGGACCTCCTCAACTGCTCGTTAGTCAACCTGACGTGGAGAGCAAGTGCTCGACTTTATCTTCGCTCACACTGCAGATGCTTCTTGTCCTTTTCACCCAAAACTATGAAGCTTAAACAGAGGAAGTTTAGTGACCTGCATGACCTCCTGACAAACTCGAGCGATATGTCCCATTTAACGGTATTTCCATCACTAGCCCATTCCAGCAGTCATCACACAACTCCGACGAAGAGGGCTTCACCTCATCATCAGAGGACGTATCTTCATCAGAGGACTACACTTCAGCATCGGAATCGGAGGAAACATCGTCCGACGAATCAGAATACGAGGGTAATGAGGGAAACGCGTTTCAAGAGACAGCAGAGGAGCGGTTTATAAGTGCTCTTGAGTGGGAAGTGGCGTTGGAAAGACTGCAAGTGAAGTACCTGGAGTTGGATTGGAGGGCAGAACCCTACTCTACGTCGTCCCGCGCGGCCATAAAAGAGATTTTGCGACGAAGTAGTTCGACCTTGCTGGATTTGACTGTGCTGGGGTGGGACGATAGAAGGGGATTGCTGCTCTTGCTACACTATTTCGGAGTGAATGTCCTACCTAATGTGAAGGTGCTGCAACTACCAAGGTGGAGGCGACTAAATGCGGTGGACCTTGAAGATCTCCTCAACGCCCTCCCTCGCCTCCAGTCTATCCGGGGACCTGTGGATCTGCTGTCACTTCCTGCCTTCGTTAGAACGAACAAACAGCATGTTATTCACGAATTTAAATTCCCCACGTCTTTAGTTTTAGAACTAGAAGGACGCAACCAGAAGGCTGCTGAAGAACTACTCGGGGTAGCAACAACTTTTGCCCGATCAAAACCCAAACTCATCAAACTAATACTGGTTTCAGAGTTTGAAAGCCTTGCACGCCAGACTCCAGAGAAGTACTTTAGCGTTATTGAGGCCTTGGTGCGGGGTGGGGCAGAAGTTTTAAAGGAAATTGAAATCGGGCAAGGAGACCTTCTGCCATTGGTTAGCCCCTCCCACGCTCAGCGTCACTCTTCTCCCTTGTTCCCTGCCGTTACTAGTTTATCCATCCACTTTGGGCTTGGAGCCATTACTGATTTTGGCAGCACCAGTTTGAATAATTTGAATTTGGAAGCCCATTTCCCCCTCCTCCACAGTGTGGAGCTGGATTGTGTGACGGGTAGCCACTTGGTCCCTTCAAGTGATGAGACGAGGACGAAGGAATATTGTTGCAAAAGTGTGAGGCGGTTGGTAGTGCGGAATACTCGGAGATTATGCAATTCTGGAATGGAAACTACATGGATGGAATCCTTCACAAGGCTCTTTCCTATGGTGCGGGTGTTGGTGATGGAGGACTGCAGTGAATTACAGGGCATATGTGAGTTTTTGTGGGGAAACGGACGAGCGTTGTGGGAGGAGCTACGGGTGCTGCGATTGGAGGGGATTGAGGAGGAGACAGTGAAGATGAACTGGGATCCCCTCTTCACGGGTCTTTCAAGAACGGACTGCGACAGATTGAAGAGACAAAGTGACTTCTTTGAAGAATTACGACTGATGCCCCAGGGGGAGAGGGAGGGATCTCTGCTGGATATGAAAAGTAAGCATCGACCAGTATTAATTGAGTAATTTTCTTGTCTTACATAGTGGATTTTAATAAATAATAATAACATTGAAAAGTGTGTTTTACATTCAGAAATGTATGCAACAATAAATAAAAATTGAATTTTGTTGTTATAGAGTTGGAGAAACTTCAACTGGGGATCGAGCATGACGACGTGTGCGAGAATGGGCGGGGCGCTGGAAATGCTTTCGCGTCGACACTAACAGGAGAATGCGTTTGGGCGCTGATGGGGTTGCGCGTTGAAGTGAAGCGTCGTCTATGTCAAAAGCAACTTAAGTGCTGTTAGTCTCTAAAATAATATCCATACTAGCTAGTCTATTGTAATTTTGTAGTAATAAATTGCTTGTCAATGCTAATAAATAGGTATAGTTGAATTGTTGCTAATAATTGTGAATAATTTTCAAATTGTTTGTGTTTAGGTCTAGCTCTGAACCATCTCCAGCCTTTCGTTCACTTCGTAGACAAATTCACAGATTGAAACATGATGGCAATGTGATCTCCAGCCGATCAAATTAAAGTTCAGTTTATTTTGTATTCAGTTCCTCATAACTTAAAAGTCCTGAAGATGAGAACAGGTTGTTCTCGAAAGCTCGGCAACTTAATAAATTTACATTATTGTTCCAGTTCCAGTCAATTTAAATATCAGCTTTATTTTATTTTATTCCTTACATCCAATAATCCACATACTAGTAATAATTTATTTTATTTTTTACAAATGTAGATTTAGCCTCAACCCATACAACATTGTGTGTAATCAACATAATTGTGTAAATGTAATGTATGTACATGCATAGAGTGCGTGAAGCAAGCATTGTGTCGTAAGTCTTATGTGTCCCCTTAATATCATTTTGACGAAAGTTATAAGCATTCTGTTTTTTACCTGTCTACGGGTTTATTCCTAATAGGCCTTACGACCTTGGCGGTATTCGGGTATCACTCTTGATATCCCGGAGCCGGAGCCCTTTAACTATAATAATAATACGAGTGTATAAAAAGTATAGAAACCAATGTTACGCATTTTTCCAAAATGTTTAAAACCGGTATTTACACTTTTCAAAACTACGTAATGCTGGTATTTTCACCTATTTAAAAGCAGTCTTTGCATTGTTGCACTTTTTCAAAAGTGGTATAATTTGTATTTGTACTTTTCAAATGTAGCAAGAGCGACGAGCGCTATTTGTAGTTTTCAAAAGCGTTAAAACTGGTGTTTGTACTTTTCAAAAGTAGTAAAAAGTCTTGTATTTATAGTTAAATTTTTTAAGTAATCAAGTAGTCAAGTTAGTTGACTGTTCTGACTTCCGTCAAAAGGATATTGATATTAATGAGACGCTGGACTTCTGTGCCACTCAACAAGGAAAAACTAGATCATTTTTGAATTGGGCATATCAAGCGTTTAACATTTTCAAAAAGGTCAAAACATTAAGTTATATTTGTGAAAAGGTGTAAGAATAGATATAAAAGATATAAATTATCATATTTCAAGAAGGGTAACCATTGCATTTTTAAGCATACAAACCTGTAAATAGCTACGCAAGGATTTTCACTGGCATTCTTATTCCCTTGAGAACTGCAAGGTCAACTAAAACTAACCATTTTTGCTGAACAAACATATTTTTGATTGATCATGAAATCATGACACATCAGTCAGAGTCCATGGCAGGGCATCAACCCTCCTGACTCAACATCTAGCCTTGCATTTCTATTCCCATATGGAAATGCTCAGAGCTAGACAAGCCATATGGTATATACGAGGCCTCTCGGCATCTACAAACTAATTGTCAGCGTGTATAAATTCGTCTTATCCTATTCCTAATAGATTTGTGGAGACCAATGACTAAACAATATTAAACTCTTACTAGCCAAGCTTTTCCCATTGTCGAATTTATTAGCTTCCACGACACATCTTTGCATGTTGAATACCCACAAAGAGCTATCTAACTTTGCATTGGAACTCATTTTAGCTAGACGAGCCACTGGAAGGTACGTTCAACATTTTGTAGAGAGTGCAGTTTTCCCCTTTTTACCAATTATCATTATTTCTGTATTTGTTATATTTTTGAAATGCTTGAAACTACTTGCCAATTAAAGTAAGTCACATTTTAGCGTGTCTGCTTGTGAATTTACCTCTGCGACTAAAAGCAAATGCTTTTTGGTTTAATTCAATCAGTCACTGAAAATTAAGAATCTTTGGACTATAACATTTTAGAGCTCCAACAAAGAACATTTCAGATTATTTCAGTACTCAAGTTCTATATAATCAGTACCTACTTTGTTTAACAATATTACTTGGTCGACGACAAGAATTCGTACTTTTTCAGATATTTTTTGAAAAAAATCGGACTTGCAACTTTGTCTCCGTCATAGTTCAGGGCGTTTTGTACAATCTAAGCCGGAGTCGAAAATTGAAGCAAATTATCTGTAGTTAATTTCAGTGAATAAAACTAAGAAGCTGGGAGCCCGTGACATTGAAAAGTAGCCATGGAATCGGGATTACAAGTTTGACAACTATTGACAAGTTGAGCGATGGCTGCGATGTTGGAAAGGAATTCAAACATGCATAAAGCGTCCCTGTAAAATAAAGCCGAAAATGGATGAATAGTAGTGTTAGTAAAGTTCCACCATCAGCTCCACGGGTAATGAGTTCTAGAATAGAACTTTAGTGGAACTGGAACTGATCAGAACTTATGAAGTATTGTTTATGGGAGAACTGGAACTGGCTGGAACTGATCTAAATCCTAAAGAATCGGAACTGGAAACTGGAACTTTTGGCGATCAAAAAGTACGGTAAGGTTTGAAATAATACATATTGAGGTACATACAACATACGACATCTGACGTTAAAAAAAAATTAACGGAAATTCGACGTTTTTTAAAAAGACGCGGTTCTGAGAAGCGCAAGCGTGGGAACTTACGGAACTTTTTATGGGGAACCGACAAGGAGCTGCGAGCTTATTGGAACTTTTACAACTAGAAAGAACTGTAAATTGTAAGAACTGTTCAACTGTTTTTTGACGGGTTATTTCATTTATAGTATTATAGTAGGTAACCAGATTAGTTGCTAAATTTGTATTTATTCTATGTGTTCCTTAAATGCAATGTATGTTATCTACCAGCTGGATAGAAATGAAAATGTAATTTAATAAGCTTTTGTGCTACTTGTAGATGGAAATAATTAACGCGAAGGTGTGCCTTAATGGCTAAGTAGTCATGGCTAATAAAGTATGGTTTTGGAATATCTGGGACTGTTGGATTGACTATCCTAATCACGTAAGGGCTAAAGTAATTGTTTGCAAGAATTAATTCATTAGACTTGACCTAATTTAGCTTACAAAGAATTTATTTGCTGAACAAAAACTTCCAAGTACATTATGTTATTTTAGCAAGTTGTTATTTTGATTGTTATTAGTTATCATTTCGTAATTGTGGTGATAGATGGTGATATTTGAGGTCTGGACTCAGATCCCTGTTCGGGGTTAGTCTGAAGGAAAAAAATGAGTTGTTGAAATAGAGCAATTTGCATGCTGTCGCGTCACAAGCCTTCAGAGGGTAGCTCGAAACATAGGTCCCTAATTCCGAGCTGATGACTCATGACATGATGAATCCACAAACGCGGAGCGCACCCGGACCCACAATTATCTTCAGCTCGCTACCATGACCCGGGAACATAAAATTAAGATAAACTGGAGAAAACTTCAACAAGGCAAATTAGCGCTAACTTCACTTATTTTTACATTAATCGATTTAGTAATTTTGATTTAGTGTCTCTTATGAACTCTGATGCATAAGAGCTGCATTTCACCGAATTAGGATCGTAAACACGGACAATTTTGATTTAAATAGGAACAATCTGTACCTTATAAAATGCTTTTTTTACTCGAACCTTTTAAAAAAAGTTAATTTGGAAGACTAACTAAATTGATGTGGGTAGTAAATACATTGATAATGAATAATGAATAACCGACTGACTGCAAAGAAATGTTTTGGTTCAGGGCTTTGGGACCGTAGTGCTAGCGGATAAAAGTTTGTACACACCGGAGAATCTTCTCTATGCTGTTTTTCAACAGTGAAAGTTGTTAATAATATATAGTTTTAATTTTTAGTTAATAGAGATATTTCATTTTGTCCTGCCTCTTTGAGATCGGTAGCTACAGTGCTAGTGGTAGAGCTTTGTGAGCCGATATTAATAATTTTTAAAAACTTACTTATCAAGAACAACGATCAATTCATGGTGTGTTTTGGTTTAAGTAAATAGAGATAGCATGGTACAGTGTTGTACGGTCAGTTTCAATTAAACCGTTTCTCTTTATATTGTTAGATTACTGTGAATTGCTAATCTAAAAATTGGTAAAATGATGGGAAAGTATAGAATTCATTTATTAATTAGTTGCTCTCTTTTGTTTCAATTTCAATCCAATTTTCATGTTTCAGTCCAGATCTCCTAATTAATTGCCCATCTTTCATTCACCTTTCATACAATATTTTATTTGTTATTTGAAAAGTAGGTAGTGGTAAAAAAAAAGGTACTATTTAAAGGAATATTAGTACTAATATTCCTTTAAATTACAACAACTAGAAAGCCAGCGTGAGCCTCTGGTTGACGGCCTTTTTTAGTGCATAGCAAAATTTTCAAGTTATGCACGGGAATTGGGTATTATTAGAACCCTGCACTCAACCCGAGCTCTACGGTATTGCTGATCTTTTAGTTATATCAGGGCTCCCATTTCCGTCCAGTTTTCATGACGCAAATGCCAACACCGACAGTTTTGACTTTTAAAATGCAGCCACACTTCCTCCGATCACAATGCTCTTGTTATTATTGCGTGCAATAACTTGCAAGTCTGTGTAACATGCAAGTTATGCCGAATTCACTTTTGCACTTAATTAAATTATGTTTTATTGTTTACCAATCATTGGCATTGGCATCCGAGGGAGGATTATTCAGCTATTCTATATTTAGGTAATTACTTAACTAATTATACATTATGTATTCCTATACATGCGTAACACTCCCCACCATAACCACGCTTGGGCTCATTGCGGAGAAGTGCATCGGATATGCGCGCTTGCTCTATAATTACCTTTTTAATTATTCAATAATTTATATACCTTAGTTAGTTATGTAATCTATTGTTTAATTAATTATTATGTATCTTATCTAATTATTTCATTTTTTACGTACCTTATTTGATTATTTTGTTCTTTTACCTTTTTAAAAAATCAAAAGTTGTTTGCAGTGCATTCAGTTACTGTGATTAGTGTTAGTGGACGTCAATTTACAATTTTACATAAGGTACTTAAGTTTATACTAAACGGAGTTGAAGTAAAGATTTTTGTTTACATTTTTGTAGCCTGTATTTTGATATAGTTTTATTTATCTTATGTTCTCTTTAATTAATTTAATTTAATTTAAAAGTTACGTATTCATCGTAGTGGACATGGGTTTGGCCATTAGGGTTTTTGTGGGATAATTTCCATGCTTTTTTTGGAGGATTCAGTCCATCAGCTTACTCAAAAGTTTGAAACGAATTAAATTTTTATATTTTTTTTATTATAAATTAAATCCCCTGTGGGCTATTGCCTATGGGACTTCAAAATTTATTTGGACTTTATTTTGGATTCAATTTGGAGTTCCGATACATTGAAAGGTAAAAATAATATGTGAGTTGTATTTTAAATTCAAGAGTGTGGATGTCTTTTGTAGTCTAAACTGTATAGGTGAGAATTTATATTTATGTATGTGTGTTATTTCAAAATGGTATACATTATATCAATAGATAGAATATGATTTCATAGCTAATTCAGGAATATTTGATGATGTTGTCTTGATTGTTTAACTGTCAGCTGGAAGTTATCCCGGATATGGTTATGAAGAGAACTTGATTCCGTATTTTGAATTTTGTACCAGGACACTTAGTTTATTCTTGATGTGCATGTGCCAGTAGAATTTTTATTGTTGACCGTTCTTTAATAGTATATGCAGAGGTGATGCCAATATTTTCTGTTGCCGGTAGCTTCTTTTCTCTCATAATTATATTCTTGACTTTTTTTCTGACGAAGTGTATCGATATTGGCCTTACAGCCTGTAAGCTTGGTTGAGTTCAATCGTGCTTTGTGTCAAGCGATAGAAAAGTTGAGCGACTTTATTTTCTGTTTGAGTTTGTTTTTCGTTTATATCTTCGGGTAGATTAAATATCATCAGTGTGTTGTTATTGGCTGCTCGTTTCAACTTCTCAATGTCAGTAAGTTGATTTTCATGGCTTGATTCTACTTGCTTTACTGTATTGTTAAGGGTCGTATATAAACTACGTACGACTGTGAGTTCTTGTCTTAGATGCAGTACAGTTGAATCAATTTTTTCCGCCACCAATTCATACAGTTGATTTAGTGTCATGTCAGGTTTTTTCAATCCAGGAGGTGTTTTTGTGGTTTCGGATGTAGCTTTGATAGCTGAGCTAGCAGATGCCTCCAGTTTGAAAGGAATGCTTCGTTTGCTTTTTGCGATTTTATTGTCTGCCGGAGAAGTTGCTGCATGCTTAGCATTTTGTTCATTGGTTTTATATTCATATAATTTATATCATTCGCTCACACATTCACCCAGTTTATTTGACAACATAAATACTACGTCAGTTATAATTTTATTTTGAAATGTTTGGCTTAAAATTTGTATCATAGAGTGATATATTGTTTCAATACATTAAAACAGTTTTACTTTTTATTACTTAAGTCTAATTCTTTGCTTCTATCCCCAGCTACAAAACAATCAAATTTACACGCATTTAAATATAGAAGTAGCGCTTGTAAAAATAACAAAAACTTAGACATGGCTGAGGCCGGTAGACTACAAAAAGATAACTATTTTGGACACAAACTCAGAGATACCTATTTTGAAAATTAAATATTCAACATCACTGTTGTACGAATCTACATTTACACTTTGTACAGAGACTCTTACTCTATTGTGGGCATATACCAACAGCCCACCACCGCGACGACCATTTGATCTATTTTTATGAATACATATACCCAGTAATTGCAAACTGGTCAATACTAGTTTGGTCATTGAAGAATGTCTCAGCAATACAAAGGAGGTCAACATCATTATTGTACAGGAAAAACTTAACTTCTTTATGTTTGACTAGGATAAATTGGTTTATATTCAAGAAGTAGATACACAAGGATTTAACTGGATTTGTTTGTTATTGATTAGATGCACGAATGTATTGGAGTGTACTCGTTTTTAGCTTTGCGCTGGATATATCAGTCTGTGAATGGACGTTCGGATAATGGGATGCGTTGATAATTGCTATTGTTATGTGTTCAGTTTTAAGTGTACTTTCCGTATAAGTATCTAGCCAGGGTTTAATGGTGATAATATTAAATGTGTAACGTTTGGTATTTGTATATATATTGAAGGTCAAATGGGTACGACATTTGTTATTTTGTAAGTGCAAGTATTATAACATTTACTTCAAGTGTAGGTTAATATATTAAAACTAGTAAATGTATTATTACGCCTAAATTGGCTATTATGTATAAACATTATATGATTAAAATTATTTACTAATATTTGGTTTAGCGTTGGTTGGTGGTGAAGTGGTGATTGCAGTCTGAGTTTTTCAGCGTCCATAGGTTATCAAATGTTTTATAGTTAGCTCTTCTTGTCTTGCTTGACTGTTAATGGTGTAGTCTCCGCCGTGAGCTGTGTAGAGTGTAGAGTTGATAATTTTGTTGGAAAGTTCATAGAACGTTTACTGGATATTTTGCGTTTTTAGTTTAAGAAAAGAGCGTTGGCGGGATTCTGTTTAGGTTATGGTTGTGGTAATGAGACTTTTCGTAGATTGAAATTGGTTACAAAGATGGTTTTTGAGCCTCAAAATTTCATTAGTCATAAGGGTTTTGCCTAGTTGTTGTTGGGATAATCATTCAGTCGTGGCCTTTAACTACTGAACTTTCGTATGTAGCTGAGATAGTGGCTGACGTAGGGGTTTTATTTCTGCTAGTTGAGGTTTCAAATGGTAAGTAATGTTGAATGCCTACGTATTTATTTTCAATAATTGCTAAAAGATGAAGATAAGAAAGTTATCTACGTAAGACTCGCGGTAGTTTCGGGTTTCAAAGTGCTCAGAATTTATTGCTAGTATTTACTTACATGTGTATTTTATTACAGCAATTAACGGATCGAATTACAATCACTATCCTCTGAATCCACCGAACAAGTCCCCGAGCTGTTGCATAATATTCTTCCATTTCCTTTTTTGTGGGTTTTACATTTAAAAATCAATCATTTCTTACCAATCTTTGTACATAATTATTATTAGTAATTGACAATTAATAAGCCAAAGGCCTTTAAAAATATACTATTAACACTTCCGTTAAAAGTAAACGAAAGTATTAATTAAAATGTAAATATTGTAATAATAATAATTGCTCAGCATAAATTATGGACAGCTGAATGCAATAGAAATGAATTAACTGCCCTTGCACCCGCTGTAAAAGTATTCTAATTTATTTTTAACTAAGAGCTGCTGACGCTCACATTGCACAACGCAATGTAAACAACCGCGTCGCTCTGTTTATAAACTAATTATAAATAATTGCATTGGCTAATAAAGTAGAGGAATGTAACAGTGACTTTAAGTTCACCTTGTACCTGTACGTTTGTTAGGTGTTGAAGTAATGCTTTTTTGTTTATGGTTTGGGTTGGTAGATCACGGTTGAGTGATTATTAGCGTAAGTTTGCTTTGTGTGAAGTTGTGTTTTTCCCACTCGTTATGATGTTTTCAGCAGGTTGGTTGGTTGGTAGATGATGTTGGGTTTGACCTAGAGTCTGGATGGTGGGTTGATGTCTAGGAATATAATGTTTAGTAGGTATGTTTGACATCATAGAATGACTTGGGCTGTGCTGCCGTTGCTATTGAGTTTTAGTTATTGAATATAATATATATTTTAAGCTGGTTTTAAGTTTGATTGTATGTTTAAGTTTTGAGTTCCGTGGTTTGCCTTGGTATTTGCTGTTGTTGCAATACGACTATTGTTATTTGATCGCACTAATTTTGTATTTGTGGGTTTGTTTACTTTATTTCAGGCCTAAATTCTTTACCACTATACTGTTTGCTGGAACATTTTCCCGAATATTGGTGTCCAATTTACTTGGGGTACTTAAGATGGCGGAGAGTATTTTTCGTAGCACGGCTATGTAACGCTTGTGTCTCTAGCCCTACGTTCACTTGCTTATTTTGCATTTAATAAGTTTAGTTAGTTTTGTGGTTACCTTGATTACCTGTCCCGTAAGTTTGTTTATTCTTGCCTTTGTGAGTTTCTAGAGTGCCTCTTTCATGATTGTCGTTAATATGGCATGAATTTCTGGACTCTTCTCCTTGTGAGTTTTGTTAGTATTCTGTTTGCCTGTAGTAGTCTCCCCCGGCTTTCTGTCAGCTTCACCTTCATATTTGTTTGTGTCGTTTTCCGCTGTCTTCTAAATCAGCTTTAAATATCTGTAGTGCTGTCCTTGCAAACGTGGTTAATATGTTGGTTTGGCTACATTGGGTTGCAATTTTAGACTGAGGCTTTAGTATCGATCTCTTGGTTATAGAAAGTTCCAATTGTGTTTTGCTAGACCGGTATTATCGTTTATTGAAATTTCATCCGTGCAAGGGTGAAGAGAGAAAGCATGCATTAGGAAATGTAATTTTACTAAAGTTGATTACACCATTTGTGCATTACGTTTGATTTTGTTGTTTAAAGAACGGTTTATCAGGATGTGTGTGTTGGGGTGGTTTATGTTAGGGCCTGAGTGCTATGGATACTGTGTGTTCGCTACTTCAAGGTTTGTAGTTGGGTAAATTTTTGGTATAGTGTTTATAGGAGAATGACTATGAGTGCCAAATTAGTTAAAGACAACTTCGTATTGACAACCGTCGTTAAAAAGACAGGCTCAGCAACAGAAGAGGGGTAGATGCGGCCTTTGTCATCGTTGGGTTCCGTAGGCACTCTATAACTCTTCTGTTGCTTGTAGAGTTTACGTTACGTAAACATAGGCCAGGTGAAGGACAGCGGTAGTCACAAGTAAGCGTGTAAACTCTATCCTCACCAAAATCATTGTCTCCGCCGTTGGATTTACCCAAACTGGTACTGCTAGCACGGCCAAGAAACCAAACACTTTATAAGTGGTGTGCTTTCTCTATATAAGTTATAACAGATTCTAAAAAGAACTAAGATACCCTAAGTGTGCCTCTGTATGCGTATTAACGGAGCGGTTGGTGAATGTCTCTACATCTCTGCGTCGTGTTTGTCTAGTTCCATAGTGTCCACTAGGCCTACACGGATGTTGATGTGAGGAAATGTAGTCGTCCAATTCTTGTTAAAGATAGTAAAGACATTATCGTAAATCATGCTGTCGGTAATTACGGCTGATTTAACTAACGACAACTCACTTGGAATGACGTGGTGCTCCGTGTAGGTCTTCACATTCTCCTGACTACGCGGGATCTCTGGATAGGCTCTTTCCATTAATCCACCAGCACTTACACGGAATTTGCAACTGTAGTGCCCAGAGGCATTCAAAGGGCTAATAATTTCTTCAGCCTTGCTCCTGCACAGGAGTGTGAACGATTCATGCGGATTAATTAGAATAAATGTTTTAGCAACTAGTTGGGTATCCATAGTAGTTAGGGCTTCCTTTCCCTCCAGGGTTTTACATGTGTAAGTACATGCAGCCGACAATTCCGCTACTGACGCTTCTCTAAAGAGCACTTGACTGCACTGAGGCGATATTCACGGAAATATGTGAAAGCGACGTAAGTAACATAACTAGTACCTAGGGTTGCACAACTCTAGCAGAATGCTTTTTAGTAGGATCACGTGCTTTTCATTGTTGGCCACGTATAACGTTTCCTGTATAATTATGCATATTGAGTTTTTGTATGAAGAAAATAATAGTTTTTGTTTTTTTGAAGCATGCTCTTAACTACGGGCCTATTGCCCATGTAAGGATCGCAATTTATTAGTCACATAATTTATTGATCATTAGTATTTACATTTTTTGTGACTTTTGTCAATCGAATATATCAACGGTATTAAATAAGTGGTGCATAATTAAAATGTAAATGAGTGAAATATTAGACAATTATGATTTAAATTAAAAGGAAAATCGATTGAGCCATACAGTAGTGTAAAGTCCATAGATAGTGACTACATAATAATATATAAGTACTAATTGCATACAGATTTGAATTCTGCTGTACGTTGGATAATTATGTAGGTTGTGCTGATAGTGACGATTCTGTTGTTTTGCTTTTAGTATAGAGAGGCCGAATTGGAAAAATTGGATTTTTGTGTTTGTAGGCGGGTTGTTCTAAAGGAGATGAGTACGTTCTGCATGAGGGTTTGTTGTTTCATTAGCTGACATAATGGATGGTTGTTAGTTCTTGATGGTTGATGTGTACGGACCCGGCGTATCTATTATTTCGTGCATATTCAGGTGATTGTCGCAAGTGTATTTTCTGATCATTTTGCTATGCACTACAAGTAGTACGCTTCCTGTAATATAGGTTTTAATTTGTTGATGTTGCGTTTTTAGTAGTTGTGAGTATTTTACCAGGGTACGATGTACGTTGTTTTGTGCTTCCGTTCGCAGATGCTCGATACAGATGTGTTTGGTTCCTTTGTGTTCATTCAGTTATCTTTTGTTTTTATAGATTTATAATTTGTTACACTCATTGGCCAGCTTCATTTTAACAGATCGATTTCGGAATGGAACGGGTTATTTCTTTCTTTGAAAGTTTTTGCATTTAACCTTGACACCCATCCGATTTAAAACGATATCGATTTTGCGTTGTAATTCTACCTCAGTTTCCATTTCTTTGTCTTTTAACCAGTGAATTACAGCAAAATCTTTTATTTTACAGAGTTGGGCAGATTCGTTTAATTTAGCAAGTTTTGGCAGTTTGGTGTGAAGTTTATTTGATTGATTTGCTACCAGTTTAAGTATCCTTGTCGTAAGCTCGTTTACATGTGCTGCGATGCCAGCTTGTGTTTTGTTTGCGTTATTAGTTTGCGACTGAAGTGCGTTAATTTTGCTTACCAATATTTGTGACGTCCGTTGAACGGAAGATTTTAATTTCGCAAGTTGCTTAGCTAATTTCCTGATGAGGCAGTAGAATTCGTGTTTCACTTTCTGCACACTATCAAATATTGCACCGAGTTGCTGGTCTTGTGGAAAGCACTCAGCTATGTAGTCAGAGCAAACATCTTGTATCTCAGCTTAAAGTTCAATTTGAAATGTAGACAGATATGTGCTGATATCACTTTTCAGGTTGCTTGGGATTTCAGACTTATGTACCATTGAATATTTGTACTTCTGCTGAATTGTAACTGACACGAGTAATATCTACAAATATCTTTGGCGGAGAATAATTTCAATATATTTTAAACACGTACTTATTGTACAAAACAGATTTTAGGGTTTAACTTAAACACAACTCGTTGTACCCGTGTGCTATTTAAAACTTATTTTCGAATTGAATTTGAATATTTGACACCAAATTGAACGTTTTATAAGGTTGTTAGTAGCTTGCGCAATAAATGTTTTGCAGACAAAAGCTAATGCAAAACTCAAGTCACAGTTTATGATGTTAGAGTGTTCTTTAATGATCATTTTTTTGATTTCTTTGAGCTCATCCACCCGCTGGTTTGTATTTGCAGTAAACATCTGTTTTATCCTTGACTTCGTTGTAATTCCGCAGCAACACTCCCAGATACTCCCTACGAACTCAAACGGATTACCAATCGTTCGTTTAATGCGGTTCTGTAGTTGACTCTCCAGAAACTGGGGGATAATCTTAGCTTGATACTTGACTTGTGATAACAGTTTATTTTGTTGTTCGGTCAGCGGGCAAAAGCAGCTGTTGCTACATATATCAAATAAAAACATTTCATTGCTGAACTCAGGAATATTACCATCGTTGATAAGCCAAACAGTAGATTCGTAAATGATGGGGTGTTTTAACTTGGTAATGAGAACTCCTCTTATCACCTTAGCTTTTCTTGATAACGCTAGAGACAGCAGGAGCAGAACTTGTATGGGAGTGTTTACGAATCGCTTCAATTTAATAATAAGTCCAATGTATTTTGGCTTCCTTTCTCGTAAATTGTAACGCTGCTGCTTCAGTGGTATTATTTTTGGTTTTAGAACGTCACGTTTGTCTACAATTTTTAAGTACTTTTCGTTTTGTGTGTGAATGAAGAGTGGATATACATTCAGATGCTAGATTTGTCTAATATCGAGACTCAAATGCTACATCACTTGTGGACGGCTGCTCATTCGTAGGTGCGTAAAGCGGCGAAGAAACGGGATAGGGCTCTTTCTGGTAGTTATTTGTACCTTTAAGGGTCACTCGCGTTAGGTGTTTCCAATCAAATTTAAGACCAAGCAGATTATGAACAGACAGATCTAGACATACCCTTTTATCTGCTGGCCATCATTAATCGGGCGTTTTATGTCTATAACTATTCTCATCGTTCCTATAAAAGTGGGACTCTCAGCCTGAAATTGTTGCAACGCACTTTGGGTTTTATGATTTGGCGTTTCCTGCCTCTCCCAAAATTTGTCATTCTGATGCGTCGCATTTTCTTGAATTGCTTTAGTATGTGATGCACCTAAGTTTTTAACAAAATTGTCGTAGTTCAATTAAATTAAAATCTCAATCTCAAAACTCTCATGCAGGTCAGTTAGAGGGTGAAGAAACTTCCCATCAAGTTTATAATATTTCAAACGTTTTGTTTTATATCCTCCTGCTGCCTATTGTTTGATTCCTTTATACCATAGACAACTATCTTAGTTTGGTGCGTTTTAAACTGATCATTTCTGTTGTTTTTCAGCAATATTGTTTTCTAAATTGGCTAATCTGTTTTTAATTTTTTTATGTTTTTCGAGAAATCATTTTTTTGTGTGCATTTTGTACTATTGACTATATTTAGATAGTTAGTACGTCACTTGAATTTTAGCTCTTTATTTATTACTTTTGATATTTGTAGCTGCATAAAAGTCTGAGATTGGGTTTTGAGATTTGCAGCCTCAGCTTAAATGTTGCTAATACACTTCAATACTAATTTAATTGTCTTGATGTGACAGAATGTGACTGTTGTCAGATTGCTTAATGCCTTGCTTTAAAATTTCATCGTTTTTATTGTGCTTTGTACACAATTTTATCATTTTGCCCCTGTACTGCCAGTACAGTAATTCAGCAAAAATAAATTGATTTACTTAACGGAGATACGTGTCTTGAGATTGTTGGCATAGTAGAACTAGTTAAAAACTTTACTTGTAAAACTAATAGCGTCGTCGGCAAATATATAGTTCTGGAAATTACAAATGAAGTGTTGTTGCGATAGCTTCCTGTACTTAATTTTGCATGCTTGAAATTTTGCTGATTATATAGTTTCTGAACACTAATGCTTAGTAATATTTTTCCGAAGAAAACAGCCATGTTTTGTCAAGGGAATTGAGAACGAATATTGGTGGAATGCTGATATTGCACTTTATGGTCACGTATTCGTGTAACACTTTGTAATATTTTCACAATGTGGGTTTGTATTTTATTTAATTTGCACAAAACCAGGTAGGGCAGTATTGTAATATTAGTTACACAGAACTATAGTGATTAGGATAAAAGTGGTTGTCGAGATAATATAAATTTCGTTTTCTGATTATATAACTCTAAAATGATTTTTATCACTACCAGATCTTTTACGCTTTCCGCCCTCCCTGTTCAAGTACTAACCGAGCTCGAAGAAAACTTATAAAATGTTCTACATGAGTGTTACTGCTATTAGTAGATGAAGGGTTTAGTGGGAAGACGGATGAGAGGTGTAGGTATATAGTAAATAGATGTCATGGGAATCCCATTGACCCATTTATTTCGTTTTTAGTTTGTTTTGATAATTGTTTAGGTTTATCTTAATTTGATTGCATTATATGTAATGGAAATAGTTTTGTCTTATTTTTGTGTAAATATATCTATTGATAATGATAAGTTATATGGTTAAATAAATTGTAGGAAACTAACACTTTACAAAGGACTAATCTGAACTTTGTATGCTAGGTGCCTATTCTACGTAGTAATATATAGGTGTTGCTGCTTATGTATGTTTGGATTTGCTGTAGCCAGTGTGGGGGGAGAAGTTGAATATATCTGTTTTGTTCGTAATTCTGTATTTCGTATTTCGTATTTTTGTATTTGTATCGTCTTTACTGTCTTTTTATTTATCTTCTTCAGTGTCTTTTGGCTTGTTTTGCTCAGGTTCGAACTTCCCAAATAGACTGCCAAGTAAGTGTGCCCCACCCTCGACAACATTCTCTAGTACGGCGTATGCTGCTCCAGTTGATATTGCACTAGAAGCTTTACCTTTAAAACTGCCTTCAACAGCTCCCAACAGTACCATTGTTACTATTAAATGAATTACTCAATTTGGTGTTTTTGTATAAAGGTGAAATTTTAAAATTGTGTAATTATGTAGCTGTTTTTGAAATTTGAAATTTTACGTTTGTTAAGTAGGATGCCAAATGAGTTGAGATGTATCGAGTATAAGTTGGATTGGAGTGTGAAAGGAAAACACAGTTAAGAAAAACTAAATATGCATCATTTAATGGAATGAAGGCCCTTGCGATTAAAGAATCGGAGGTTTAATAAAAACTATGTCATCAAAAAGAATGAATTGCTCATAAAAAAATAGCGATTAAAGAATCGGAGGAAAAAACATTGTGTACCTTGCTCTTAAACAATTCGAGGATAGCAATTGGGTGCCTTGCGAATAAAGAATCGGAGGATTAAAAAATAATAATTGTTCATCTTGCGACTAAAAAATCGGAGAACAATTATCCGCCTTGCGATTTAAAAATCAGAGGAACAAATAGTTATAAAGTATATCATCCAAAGAACTAAATTGCCCAAGCTATTATTAATTGTTTACCTTGCGACTAAAAAATCGGAAGATAGCAATTAGGTACCTTGCGATCAAAGAATCGGAAGATAAAATACGTTGGGCACCTTGCAATTAAAAAATCGGAGGAAAAAAATAATAATTGTTTACGTTGCGATTAAAACATCGGAGAACAAATATTGACCTTGCAATTAAAACATTGAATGCTTAAAAATTCAAAATAAATTTTAATTTCACAATTGATTTATGGGCAAAACCAAAATTATAATCAAAAATAGTAGACGTCTAAACTATGGAGTGGAGTATGCATGCATTTAGGTATTAATATTAATAGGATGTGAGTGTACTAGTGATTCGTTATGTAATAAAAATGTTGCTTACTCGTCCTTGTGTTTTAAGAGGATGATTTTGAAATACTTCGGATTAAGGAGACCAACCGGTTAAGGTAAGGCTTCTTGATCCGTTAGTCTTCGATTGTAGAATTAGTTTGTGGCCACACTACTTTTTCAACATCGGCTTGCGTCTTTGGAACGGGTAGGTAACCTGGAGTGGACTGGGGCTGACGTTGCTACGACAGCTGCTGCCTGTAAACGTCTGGTCTGGTGGACTTCTGGTCTGCCAGGCTGATTAAGATGTTGACACAGAGTCGTTTTTGTAACTAATTCCACCCTTTAAACCAAAAACTAGCTAAACTATTATTAATTTTGCACACATTGTAGATGGCCGTTAATTACAACATTTACGGTGTAATTACCTATATATCTATATACGTTGTAGTATATGTACATACGTCTGATGGGCCACCATGTTATAGTAAGATGTTTTGCTGAACTTTGTAAGGCTGCAAGCCCGTAAGGACTGTCGTACTCTTGTAGTATTTCTTTTTAGTCCGCGAATGATGTCGGTATACGGTGTCCGTAGATGTGTTCCGAAACTTTAATTTTCATTCTGTGGACTATATCGTGTACGATTTCCTGTTCTGAGTATTCCCTGATTCGGTCCGCGCCAAAGTAGTAGCGTATTCGTTGGTAAAATCATGATGCTGAGTTGTCGATTTGTTGATTGTGAGAAAGTATTTCGGTGAGTGAACGACATTTGATCACAAGCGCATCCAGTTCTGAAACTTTCTATTAGATTTTCAAAGCAGACATGCTAGGCTCCCACAAGATCATCGTTGATTTCAAAATAGTGCTGCTCAGCTATTTGCCACTATAACTTTGTCGACCGAGTTGCAGCTTCAGGCAGCGGCTTCTGTGACCTTTTTACCGCTTTTGTTGGCACTTTCGGTTTGATTTTCTGCGTTTTACATAAATTGTTTAATAAAGCTTTCGCTGGGATCCAATGTAGGCTCGCTGTTAATTTCGGTACTGTCGTGAACTATTATATTGTAGTTGAAACGGTTGCGACTTGCGATCGATCGACTGGCCACAGAAGTTGGGCTGAGGTTGAATGTTACCTCGCGTCTGCTTTGAGTGCCTGTAATTATAACAGGTGCAGATGTCAATTGCCAAACGTTTTTGGGTCATAACCCGCTTTTGAAATTTCTGGACTCCAATGTAACTCCCTCGTCGATCGTGGAATGCGACATATATACTATGAATTGCCAGTTCTTGTTTTAAAGGGGTTATTCGGTTATTTGTGTCAAATGAATTAGTTTAGAGTACATGCACGTTCCACAAAAAGTGTTATTTATAAAGATCATTCTGTGGTCGATTTAAGCCGCAGATTGTAATTTAACGTTTCTTATTTTTTTCCCTATAATGTACGCTGTTTTTGTTTTGTTCAGCCGGCGAGTAATAGTGTTAATTGTTGTAAATTGAATTCAGATAAACAAACCAGTTTTTATGGTTGCACTACCTTTAGTGCTTCATTTATTAAATGCGCCGCTTTTAAAATTAGTTTAGCACTGAGTAACTTTAGCTACGTTTAAAGACTTTTTGTTAGATTTCAAACTGTTGTTTTTTCGACTTTTTAAAACAAACAAAATGGCAATGCGGTCCGTCGAATTTGATTTCAAATGTTGTAATTTTATTTGTAACCAGTGTTTTTGTTTGGGATTTTGAAATGCTTTATTTTTAGTGATTAACGTGCTGCTATTAACCACTTTTAAGACCTTTTGTTAGATTTTAAACTGTTGTTCTTTCGATTTTTCAAAACAAACAAAATGGCAATGCGGTCCGTCGAATTTGATTTCAAATGTTGTGATTTTATTTGTAACCAGTGTTTTTGTTCGGGATTTTGAAATGCTTTATTTTTTGTGATAAACGTGCTGCTATTAACCACTTTTACGATGCGACCCAATGCGCGGAGATGCTTTTTTATTTTGGTGGATGTATTTTAGCAAGTATTTTGTTCCTAATCTTAAAAACAGTTAGTTTGTGTCTTTAATATAACGACTAATCAGGTATATTTGTTAGCGGGTTTTATTTTTCACTTAAAAGTTATAAAGTTTGAGGGCTGCATAAACTAACTTTGATTTTTGAAAATAGCTCAGTTTTTTGTTTTGACAGTTTTTCAAAACTAATGTTCTATTTCGAATGTTTTGTCGGCCATTTTTCTAATTATCGCTTTAATAGGAACGGCCTTGCCAATATTTTGCTTAAATCATTAGCAATATATTTTTGATGTATTTGATTCATGCGTTTAGATTTTCTAGCCACGTGGATTCTGTTCGTAAAATAAAGCTATAAACCGTTTTGTTTTAATTACAAACTTTTTGAATTCGTAATGTGTTAAGGTCGATATTGGGGTTCGCGCTGATGAATACTTTTGACTTCTTAGCTATCGAAGTTAACTAGCGACGTCTTACTAGTAACTTGGGCTAAGGAAAAAGTATGTGTGTTTCGAGAGAATAAATTCAGAGATGTGAATGCTATGAATTTTAACCGTCGATTGATTTGCGTTTATTTCTTGGTAGCTTTTATAGCCAAATGTTTATACTAATATTAATCATAATCATAACACGGATAAGCCTTGTTATTCGGTTCTGTTGACAAGAATAACATTGCACCATATTTTAGAATGGATAGTTGTGAAGGATAAATAGTTTCCTTCACACTGTCACAAAATGTGAGAGTTTAGAAATTTTTATTGAGAAATCGAAGATGCCTGTAGAAGTGTGAATATTAGTAGAGTATGTGGAAATATAGATTTCAATACTCCCTTTTATCTGAATACATAATACAGGTAACAATAATTTTTTAAACGTTATTTAAACATAATAATTATATGAATAAAATTGAAATTATTATTTGTGCTTGTAGCGGAACGAATTTTCATCTGATGTCCCTGAGCTTCCTGCGAAAGAATTATCCGGAGCTGAGGGGTTGGTAAGTTCCATCTTTTTCTGTTGTTGAAATATCTGGTTCAGTTTCTGCATGTGAGCCACTGTAAACTTAATGGATTTGTCTTGATTGAGTAGGTGCGTGTCACATTTCCTTCAGAGTCCATGATCCCGATGTCGTATAGTAAGTCGGCTTTTTCTTGTTCATCATGTTCTCAATATTTGAGAAGAGTGGAAGTGAAGAGGTGCTGGTCATCATTTATCATCATGGATTTGTTGAATGTGTCATTGAGCTCAGACTGGAGAGAAAGAGAGCACAGTGTCTGAATTGTTTTCTTCCTTTCTAGTTTCCGAGGAGTGATTTTCTTGGAAAAATCACCTTGGTTGGTAATTGTAGGGACTTTATTGTGGAACAGGGATTTCTCGCTAGAGGATCTAGGTCCGGGACCGAAACTTGTAGATGCATCTGGGGTCCTGTGAACTAGTGGATCGGATTGACCATTGGAAATAGAACTCAATTCTGTGTCTCGTCGATTTTGAGCAATAGGAGTCATGACTGGCCGTCTGTTTCTGTGCCAGAGATGCATGAAAAAATCATGGATTACTTTCCTATAATAACTCAGTAATACAGTGATGCATTCGGTGAACATCAGGGCAGTAGATGTAATATTTATTGTTGTAGGCCTTGACTTGAACATATTCAGCAGCATCAAACATTTGTTTTGGTGTGCATTTCACTAGTTCAAATTGTGTGGACTCATTATTCAAGGTGAGCTTATCTTGACATGTCCCACTTGGAGAGACAAGTAGCAGCTCCCTTGGCTCTATGCCAAAGGTCCGTAGCGTATAGGCAATCTTCTCCTGGTGAGAGAAGTGCATTGTGAGGACTGATGTATCTAACTTTGCATACCTTATCCTTGGTAGAGAGTTTGAGGAAAAATGGGTCGGCCTCCAGTATAGTTATATTTGGGTTGACCATTGGGACTGAGAACTCGAAAAAAAACTCCAGATCCGTCATTTTCCATATAGCAACGTCTTAGGTCTCCATACTCGAAAAGGCTAGTTAGGTGCACATGGTAGGGATACATTTAGGAAATCAAATAAACAGGAATCCATACGTCTCGCATCCCATGCTCGTTTAGGATCTTGAATAACTGTATTTCCTATGTTTAATTTAGACAACATAGGAAAGAATGTACTGAATTTCTTGTACCTGGTCATTCCATAATGCCATGTCGGTGACGATATCGTTTATAGCCTTTCCCATTTTTACTACATCCTTGTGAAGTGTAATTAGCTGTTGATTCTGGTTAGCCATTTTCTTCTCCAGTCTATCAATTGTAGTCTTGATTTCTGTCTGAGTGAGTTAAAGTTGGAAAGTCCTATGATCCATGTGCCATGAAAGTCCTAGTCCAGCACTGGAAACTGTAAAAATGATTAAAATGCCAATTGCTATAAAAACAAACCGTTTTTCTTTTGTCGCCATTGAGCATTTCTTTTTCGGGCATATTTGTTCAATCTCCTTGAGGAACAGTGTGTTATATTGAACGTGGCATTTCTCCATCAATTTAGATTTCTTTTGATTGGGCTGGTCAAGGATGGGTAAAAGATCGCAAGGACATACGAGTTTGACTTTTAAATTCACGGAATGGTAACCGATGACTGCAGGCCTCGTTGATCGTCTCCAGATAACGGAGGATCCTTCATCCAGCTTATCTCCACAGACCATTGTGAGGAGAAGGAGAAAGGTAATGAATGAGCTTGTGGGGGCTGGAAGGGTCTAAATAATAGTCATAAAACTGTTCCTGATGAAATTAGACCGTCCAGCTGTTGAGTATGTAGCTGTAGGAGTGTCCCACTCCACATGGTTTTCAGGTGGCTGAAATCGAGTCTGCTTGGGTGGAGAAGCTTCCGATCGTGTCTAACTGGGTCTCTTTCTTGCCTTCTTGGGTTCCTCACACAAAGATTTTAAATCAATTGTTCTAACTTGGGTGGAAAATTTGGTTTAGAGAGGCTTTGTTAACATGTCAGCTACTAGTTCATTTGTAGGTTTATGTATTAGAATTATGCTCTTGGATTTCCATGCCGCTTTAGGATAGTGCTGGCGTATACTCACATGTCGACTTCGGAGATGATAGTCAGGGCTTTTAGCGAGTTCAACTGGCTGTCCATATAAATTGTGTTAATGGAGAGCCTGTTTATTACCTTTACATCAGTCATTACATTTTTCAACCAAAATAGCATTTTGGCCGCCTCCATAGCCGCGTTGGTCTCCGCTTCACAAGAGGAGAGAGCGATGAGCTTCTGCTTGGCTGAGGTCCAGGCCAGCGGGGAGTCATTAATTGTGATGATGAAACCAGTGGTTGACTTGACTGTTTGTCTACATCCAGCCCAGTCAGAGTCGCTATACACAATCAATTTATTGTCTGAATTGTCGCTTTTACAACCATAGAAAAGGCCGAGATCCTGAGTAGCTTGTAAATACCTAAGTACATCCTTGGCAGCATTAAAATGTTTGTGCTCATAATTACACATGTACCTGGTGAGACGGGCTACAGCATATGTAATATCAGGTCTTGTAATGCGAGCGATGAATAGTAGGCATCCCACTAATTGTTGGAAAGGGACTCCATCATCCAGTGCACGACGGTGCTTGTGTCGGTCCAGAAAGTCCAAATCAGAGGGGTGTAATTGTTCTTCCATGTGTTCTCGGAGTTCCGAGTTGGTCTTGAACTGGGGCTCATTTGGTCCGGATTTGAACACTTTCCTCGTGCCATTGATCATTATTGGAATGGAAGAGGATACACAGTTTTGCATGCCAAACCTTTTCAGTACCTTGGGTATGTAGGTATGTTGAGAACGTCCAATTCCCTTGTCGGAAATATGTATGTCCATGCCTAACAATTTCTTGATATTATTATTTACCTTTAACTTGTAAAGTTTTGCGATTATGTCTACGATTTCTTGCATAAAGTCAGTGTAATTTCCGGCGATCCAGGCATCATCTACGTACACTGCCATAATTACGTATGAGTCAGTGTAATCCTTTTGAAGACGAAAAAGGCAAGCGTCGTAGAAACTGGGAAAGAAACTTGCTGACTTGAGGCATCGGCAAAATTCTTCGAACCAGTTTGCTGATCCTTGTTTCAGGCCGTATAATGCCCGTTTGAGCTTGCATACATATTTGTTTCTGCTGGCCGTATGAAACCCTGTAGGTTGCTCCATATACACATCTTCTTTAAGTGGACTGTTGAGAAAAGCCGTCTCCACGTCTAGTTGCCAAAGTGTTAGCTTGTGAATTGCTGCTGATGCTGCAACCGCTCGGATGGTTTCATATCTAGCTACAAGGGCATAAATGTCAAAGTAATTAACTCCTTCTACTTGATTAAATCCCTGCTCTACTAGTCGTGCTTTGTATTGTCCATCTGGATAAACGTCTGTTGGTGGTTTCTTGGTGTAAACCCATTTGTTTCCTAGAACTGTGGTGACTTTATTCGGTCTTTTGACTATTTCCCACGTCTCGTATTGTAAAAGCGAAAGGATCTCCCGGAACATTGCTTCCTCCCACTCGTGATTGTCGTGACGTTCTGTGGCTTGTTTGAAAGTCTTAGATAATTTAATGTCCATAGCTGCTTCTGCTTTTTTTTCTTCAATTACCATGCTGGCAGGTTGATCCTCCAGCTCGGTCATTGGAGTGTCCGGAGGAGGTGTAGTTAGTACGGCAGCATTCATGCGTTGATAGGTATTGTAGTCAACAGGACAGTGGGTGTGCCTCCCGCTTCTAAATTCATGGTGTTGCTTGGTCCATACATTTCTCAATGCCTCAATTACATTTACCTTTTCTTGTAGTGTAGGTACCTGAGAATGCCCGGAATTGTTTTCTTTATGGCGATGGATGGGCAGAGCATGGTGTGTATCAACTTGTCCGTCCAAGGAATGTTCTGGCTCCACTTCATCGTGCCAGTTGTACCTGAATTGCCTCTGGGTGATGTTGTCATTGACATGGCCTTCTTGCAGAGTATCACGGTCGTTGGATTTTCTATTCATGGTGCCAACGTCTACTGGATGGATTGAAGCTTCCGGAGTTGTTTCTGGTAAGTCATTGTCGTCGGAGTACACATCTATTACGTATGGACTTGTACCACCTGACTGTGAGACGGTCTCAGTCTCATCTCCAGAGTTTTCTTGACTGTCGTGCCAGTTAAAATTACGAGAGAATGATGAGGTGGAGCCTTGGGAGATTTTTGCTTTGTCAACAAAATCCCTTCGGTTATTGTCCAGCTCGTCTTGTTTCTCGAACAGTATGTATGCCCCATCGCCTAATTGTGGTCTTGTGGGAATTAATTCCTCAAAAAATACAGCATGGGTTGTCCGGAAATATTGTTTTTCTTTTAGATCGTAAACAATGACTTCCTTCTGAGTCTTGTAGCCTACAAACCATCCTTCACAGGTACGCCAGTCCCAAGGTTTGAGGTTGCGATTGAGCTCCTTGCCTGCCATTGGACACCCAAAAATTTTGACGTTGGTAATATTAACCTTCTTACCGAAAATAATCTCGTAAGGGGTCTTGGTTTTATTGGTTGAGCTGAGAAGGTTATTTAGGATGAACACGGCATGACCGACTGCATCTTTCCAATGAGAGTTAGGGAGCCTGGCTTCAATTGACATTGCACGTGCCATGTCCTTGACAGTGCGGACGTCCCTTTCAATTTTTCCATTTGATTGTTTTGCCGCTACAGGGGTGAGCTCATGGAGAATTCCCAGGCCTTTGGTCCAGGCTGTCCATACATTGTTATCAAATTCGGATCCCTGGTCACTTCTAATTATTTTGACAGTCCAAGATTTGATTTTATCGTACCCATATTGTGAGCCTTGTCGGGCCATCATAGCGATAGTGTCTTGTATACATTTGAGTGTGGTTTCGGCGTCCTTGTTTTTAAGAAAAAAAAACAGTTCTAAAATTGGAACAATCGTCTTTAATTATTAGAAAGTACTTGTTTCCTTGGTTGGAAGGGTCAATTGCATAGACAAGATCCGTGTGTATTAATTCTTCAGCGTTACTAGCCTTAGGGCCGGGAGACGTCTTATAGGTACGGCAGGTCCCTTTTGCCTTGACACAGACATGACAATGATATTCTTCCTCGAGAGCTCCAGTGTAGAAGACAGCTTTCTTGTTAATGATGTCTTTGATAAATTTAAAATTAGCATGGTGTAATTGTTCGTGCAGACGAAAATTGGAAGGCTGTACCTGCTTCATCCTGTATGAGCGTTGTTTAGGTGTTGACAATCGCTGGAATCGCATTACGTGCATTCCAGGTACGGAGCTGGCTTTGCCCTCATAAATAACGTCATTTTGTCCTCGTCCTAGTTTAATTAAATCCTTGGTGCCCCAGAACCTATACCCATCAGCGACTAGTCGTCGTTGTGAGAATAAGTTCATGCCCCCCTTGAAATAAAGAACATCTTTAAGTACAATAGTACGCCACTCACCAGTAGACCATGCTTCGAGTACTACTGTCCCAGCCTGGGTGCAGTAGAAATGATCCCCCTTAGAAGTGGTAACTGTGATTGTGTTCTTCAAGTTATGGAGTTCACTGAACCAAGTTGAGCATCCTACCATGTGAAACTCAGCTCCAGAATCCCAGTACCATGTCTCGTCATTGTTTTCTTTGGCTTTCTTGAGTCCAAGCTGAGAGATAAGACGAATGTGCTCTTGTAGGTAAAGTATAATCCCATCATTCGCTGGCATGATTGGAAGTCCAGCGATGATTTTAGCCACACGGATGGTTTGATTGGTGCTCGGTTAGAGTGCGAGAGGATATGTATTCGAAACTAGAGAAATCTTGTTCTGGGCGCGAAATTCTATGTAACTTAACTTCAATGTCTTTCTCTAATTTTTCTAATTGTAATGTGTTTTCAAGTAAAGTTGAATTGAGACCTTGATCAGAAGTCTGGTCAAAAATACCTGAATCTACTTGGCTTACGCGTGATGTTGAAGATGTAGAAGGATTGTCACTGCCCTGTACAGTGTCTTGTGTCCGAGGTTTTCTCCCGTATGGTGGGTAGTTAGAAACAATGTCGGATGGTGGGGTCTGTCCAGTTTCCTTCGCCTTGGCTCTTGTGTTGTGCATCAAGGGGAGACTGAGAAACTGGTCACTTTTAGAATTGCGTATATAGTGAAAAAAACTGTCTATAAAGTGAAAAAAGTGCTTATATAGTGTGAAAATTGTAAAGTCAACAATAATGGTGATAAATTGAACTTGTGGTTGTCAATTGAACTTGAAATGGGATTGAAAGACTCGTAATTGTTTATTTTTTACAGTTCCTGTGATTGTGCAAGCTAGTTACTCCCAGGATCGGAATGTTCAGTGGAAGTGAAGGAGTACGTATGTACCTGATGCAATGTAACTGTAAACTTGAATTTGATAAGAGAATCAAAACTTTGTATGTTTGTTAACTATAACTTGAATTGTAAATTGTAAACTGGTAGCTCAGAGAATCCAAAAATCAAAAATGAAATTTTAATGAAAATTTGAAAAAAAAGAGTCTAAAAGTGCTTGATATACGTGTAAAGGTCGATATTGGGGTTCGCGCTGATGAATACTTTTGACTTGTTAGCTATGAAAGTTAACTAGCGACGTCTTACTAGTAACTTGGGCTAAGGAAAAAGTATGTGTGTTTCGAGAGAATAAATTCAGAGATGTGAATGCTATGAATTTTAACAGTCGATTGATTTGCGCTTATTTCTTGGTAGCTTTTATAGCCAATTGTTGAAACTAATAATAATCATAATCATAACACGGATGAGCCTTGTTATTCGGTTCTGTTGACAAGAATAACATTGCTCTATATTTTGGAATGGATAGTTGTGAAGGATGAATAGTTTCCTTCACACTGTCATAAAATGTGAGAGTTTAGAAATTGT
>JAQFZC010000465.1:0-50003 GCA_034695205.1 Dicyrtoma fusca
ACAACAATTTGTTTATCCGAATTTCAATAATTTAATAAATTATTGCAGTGCGATGCAACCCGTTGCGCTCGGTAACAACAGTAAATAATTGATCGTGAGTACTGCCTTGCGTGCATTATGTACAGCACAAAATGTAATCAGAATGAAGAGAAAAATTAAGACGAGATTAATTTTTTTAGTTTGTTTGTATTTTTGTTTGGTGTGGAAAAGCTGTAAAAAATACAAAAATAGTTGGTTGTTACTTTGAGTTGAAATTAGATAGTTTGGGGAGCGGGACAGGGTAAGGGCAGTTAATGTTTGTATACTCTTTCCTAAAGTGCTGAAGAAAATGAAACGTTGAAATGGGTCCAGGTGGATGTTAATGTTTTGAACATATCTAGTTACTTTCTCATTTTAACCTTTTCCCTCCACAACTTTCCATTTATTTATTCAGTGAAGGGGAAGACAGTCGGAAAAAATAATGTGAGCTTTTCATGACATCTCATCTGTACGGGAACGATATGTTTTTTGTATATTGTAAACTGGGGACAGAAGAGAAAAGGTTAATGAGTTCACATATAAAAAATGATCTAGCTTACTTTATTTTTATATCGTGAGTGGATACATACAGTTTTCATACAAAGTGCTATTCCGTTCTCTGGTAATGCATTACACGAGGGATAGAACCCGAGAAAGTTGGTGGGATGATAACACAGTTCAGTCATAAAATTTGACATAATCAACTTTTACACAAACTCTCTGCTGTCACATGACACAAAGTGCGTTTTATATAATGCATAAAGTTGAAAGACCGGTAGAAGTAGAATGAGGCTTCTTTATTTACGATGTAAATAAAACCGTTCGACTCACTTTTCTTTAAAATTTCAAAAAGCATATTATATTTATGCATTTAGTTTTACACTATCAATTCATGGGGAAAATAGTAAAGTAAAAGTTTAACTTGCCATTTTTAGAATCGCAGGTGACCTTTTGATATTTCAAAAAAAAGATTGATGATAGATAACGCAGCTTCCTAAGCTCATATGCCAACTCTAAATCAATACAACAATGCACACATACAAACGTCATCGGGGAAGAGGCATTATGTCGTAAGCCCGAAGCGAAATCACTACTATTGTTAATGATAGACGAGTAACTGCGGCCAACTACAACCATTACATCTGAATGTCGAGTTACCACAGTTACCGGTTTCTCCTTAAAATTAGTTACCGTTTGGTTAAAAGTGATCACAGTTACCCTTTAATTCTAAATTCTTGAACACCAAATACTCTTCGTGTGTAACAGTTACTATCGTTAGTACCAACAGTAGTGATTTTGCCAGAGGCTTACGGCATTGTTTCTTCACCGATGATATTGTATTTGTTTAGTTTGATAAACAGGCAACATTTTTCTGGGATAAATTCCATTCTGGTTACCCAAGTTGAGAAATTCAGGTATTGCTCATTTTATTAAATCATAAATCACGTTTCAGGATGTACATAGTTTAGATATTCACAAAACTATATGGTTACACCACTGCACATCGTCTTTTTCATTGACTTGGATGCTTGGATGCTGGAGTACAAAACTAGTTGTGTGCGCAAAGAACCCGTGAAGTCCCATGGTTTATTCAGCCACACAAAACGCTAAAGTAATCACAGACTGCGATGAGTTAGCACTCATAGATGGTAGGAGTTTTTTAAAGTTTTTCATGTGTGGTATCTTGTAAAGGTTACTCTGCTTTTACTTCATGAATGCACGATTTTGTCTTAATCCTTTTCCGACTTGGTGCTTTTAGTACTAAAACACTCCTCTATACATATTACTTTATAGATAGATGGTATATTATGTACACAATTACAGATATATGTATACATTGCATTGGTCAGCTTGAAACTTAGGTTTTTTCCTTGAGCTGATTTAACTGGTATTACGTTAAAGAGATCTATCTGTATATAGGCTCCAGCTATGTTTAGAACTGTATTGATCAGGGACTTTCTCCGTAATTTATGACCTAAATCTTTTAAGTATTGCTTTTACTTTTGCTTTGAAGTCTGTTAAGGGAATTGATAGTGAATCAAAGCATTGCGTCGTGTATTAGTAAATGGCACTACATATTTTTACAGATCTAAATCTAAATTCTTTTGATGCTTTTTAAGTGAGACACCGCGTCCTTCGCTAATGTGTTAAATATGTTTAAGAATTGACCAAGATTTCATGAATAAACATTAAACATTTTCGTAAGATATAATTATATGGCCTTTTTTTGGAGGCGAAGAAGCTCTGAGCAGATGCGGAGTGGCCTTTTGTTGTTTCAAAAAATTGGTCAAAATAATTGGAAGATCAATGCAATGGAAAGCCATAGAGAATTTCCCAGAAAAGGGATACTGGTTCAAACTGGCTGTCGAAAATTAATTGGATTGCTCTGGGTAATCCTACATAATCACTGTACTACATGAGCACACAAACATGAGCGGAAGTGAGTGGAGGCAAAGTGTAATAATAGATGAGAATATGGAGAAAATAATAATATGCCAGCATGATGTGGTGGTGTTGTATGGTTTGGCGTGGCGAGGAAAGTAAAGAATAAAGAAGACTAAGAAATTTAAGTAGGTACAAAGGTGTATGGCGCAGAGTATTCCAGAGGAAAACTGTTGCTTCAAATATGTATACGGCTTTATAGCCATTGGACGGCATTGTGTAGAGCAGATCACATCCTGAATACAACGTGCACTTTCTAAAGAGCACCTGTACCAGTCCTTCTCACAAGCAAACTCTGTAACTACATTATTCAGTCGTTCCTGAACTAACAGACTAAGGAGCATTCTATCTCAGTTCCAATTCAATTGTCAATTATCTTCATCCAAAGTCTGTCAGATCATTTTAAATTCTGTGTGGGAGTTAGGGGTGGCACGTTTGTTTGTACAATTATTTATTATTTACACGTCAAGCCTACTATTTATGTATAAACATATACTGGCAGCTATTTTTAGTCGTTTATTTCAAACTGGCGCTTATAAGATGTAATTTTTGAAACGATGACTCATCTTCAGTAGAATTTTTTATTATACGCAGTCCTAATTATAAGATGAAGCAGAGAATAAACAGAATATAGGCGGAATATTTTAGCTGAATTTAAGAATTTAGAGCAGATACATTAAACAGTGGGCATGCAAATGCCTAAGATGGCTATGGTAATAGCTGAAGCTTGAGTTATAAAAACTTGATATTTCATCGTTATTTTGTGTAAAGTCTATTAACCGTAGTGCTACAATACCGAGGTTTGCTTGTGCGTAGACCGAAATGGGGGGAAAGGAGAAGGTACTCGGTGAGTTTCTTTGTTTACCTACGTCATTGACTTGAAATAAAAGTATGTAGCTACATTAGTGTTTATAAGACTCAATGTACGTACATACCATGTCAACTGTGTGTGTGAGATCTGGTAATACGAGGCTGTCGTTGCCGGCTCATCTACTTTCTATCTCTCAATTTCACCATTCTCGTACTTTGTTCCCTTGTAAGTATTCTTTGGATGGCTCGGAATGAAGTATGATACATGTGTATTGTACAAGGAGATGTTAATGCATGAGTAAGCACACCACACACAAGGGGAAAGCATCCGCGACGCGACAGTAGAGGGAAGGGAAAGGGTGTCTGATTGGTGGACCGGAGATGAGATGAAAATCCATAAAAATACATATCATCTTATCCTCATACATACATACAGACACACACACCTACCTGTCTCCAAGTATGTATTTATCCATTCTGGATCGTGTCGTATAGCAAACCTGTCGTTCAATTGGACGGACATGTTGAACGAACACACAAGTCATTTTCTAAGGAAAGAAATAAGGTACCACATTCAGTGGAAAGCTACTCAGCAGCTCATAGTTGATACAACAAGATTGAGAGACGTATCTCTAGAGATTTTTATATCACGGGCTTTTACATAAGAAGAAGAAGGAAAAAATGAAAGCAACTCTACTGATGGAAAGTCGAGATGAGAAAAAGCTATAGGCTTCAGGAGACCCCAGCTACTGTTACTTTCACTACGGCAGCTACAGGTTGGCGTTGCGTTGCGTTACGTCGAATTTAAAAAGAACAGAATGCAAGTGGAGAAAGTGTGCCGAAAGTAGTCCTCTGGTTCTCAATGTATTATTAAGTAGGTTTGTTGTATGCTTATGGCGTATAAAGATTTGATTTTAAAACTATTTTCTGGTTAAGTAATCTCAGAATCTCTCTCTCTTTCTCTGTAGTTCGTCTTGTCCCTGCGCTAAAGCTAAGCTGTAGCAGGAAAAGAAAGTTAGATGTGGATTTTCATAAGACATTCTCGAGGGGGGAAGGAGACGCAGTGGTATCGCTGTTGTAAAGAGTTGAGCCATTCGTTGAGTGAAAAAATGTCATAAAATTAAAGTACTTTGATAAGAGAGCGAGACGTATTAAAATTTAATCGCTGTAGCTCCAACCCAGTCTACTCTAGTTGACAATGGCTTTCTCCAACTTTCAGTTCTCGCGTTAGCTTTCAATTTCGGAATTTCGTGTCCGTATTTTCCAGTTATTTCCAGTGTTTATCTTTACATTGTCATTACACTGTCTGGTTGGTTCGTTTACAGCCGTCATCATCGTCGCCATTCTTGGAAGAGTAGTTACAGGCAATCGCCTCGAATTACAGTGAGTGAATGAGGGTGAAAGTCAAAGTCGAAGGTGAAGGTATAATAAAGGGGAGTGCACACACTATTTTCTTTATTAACGAAACATCTTGCCTCGTACTCATATTAGTACTTATTTCTTATTGAATTTGCTCCTCGTCTGTAGTGAGTGGAGACATTCCCATTTCCATTCACCATTCACCATTTACTTCATTAACCATTTAGCTCTCTCCATTTTCCAGGCTCCATCAACTGCCTTTCATCCATATTTTATACTTTATACTTAAGTAATATTTTTATGTTTTTAGTGAGTAGTGCAGTGGAGACAGGCGAAAATGTAGTGAAGAAAGTCAAGGATTAACGAAATAGGCAGGGCTACTAAAATATTTATAGCTGACGACAAAACTAATACACTCCTACTTCTATTTCTCTCTAATATTCATGTTCATCTCCTTGCCCAGCTTTCAAAGAAGAAAGAAACATATCTACCTAGTCTTCTTTTAATCATAATTGTAATTATATATACAAGAAGGAGAAATATACAAAACAGAGTTTTATGCTCCATTTACGTCTTCAAAGGAAAAGGCTCAAACCCTTGACGACGTTGTAAACGCAGACACGTAGATAGGTACCTACATATATATTATTTAAATATAAATGAAAAAATAGTAGGCAAAAGCTTGTTGGGTTTCAGTAGAAATAGAGGCATCCGGACAACAGTTGTCATATAAGTACTATAAGCAATGTAAACTTAGTCATATTTATGGCTGGTGAGGATAATATTAAATGGTGAAAGACACAGAAATGATGATGTGAACGCGGAATAGGGCTTTGCATTGACTTTGACTTTGGCTTAGGCTTTGTGTTCACTTCCTGTTCTTTCCTCGAGTCGAGTCGAGTCGACTGAGAAATGAAAGCTAGAGAAGAGAAACACATCTCTCATTCATATTGTGGACGCGGGGGAGAACTAGTGGAGCCAACAGTCTACGTCCGTCAACTTTGAACCAAGTTTTTTTTCCTAGTAATAAAATCATAATATTCAGTAAATTATTAATAGTTTAGAAGGACTTTGTTTAAGAAGGAGATTATTTTTTCCCTTTTGCTCGTCATTAGCAGATTCCTATGAAAAACAGTTTTGTTATTTTGCGATGAAAGGATTACTTTTAACACTAGAAAGCTTGTTAGTATTTGCTAATGTGAAAAATTAAATAATTTTGTTACTTAAAAATTTTCCACTCTCATTCATCACGTATTTTGAATAACTGCCTTAGCCGTCTTAAATTTTTTATTTATGAAAGGCATTCAGGCTTAGAAAACTTGACTTTGATTTTCACAACAATTTCTTCAAGTACAAAGTAGAACATGAATGTGAGTTTGTTTATTAAACTGTGACGAATTTGAGTACTAAATACATTGCAGGAAACGTTGTCGCAAAATAGTTAAAGATATACCGGTTCTGTACTTCGTACTTTCACCTAGGCCGTGATTTGACTTGAGTAGTTGCTGTCAGAACAAATAAAGAAGGTTGGACTGGTGAAATAAAACAGAAAATAATCAGAAACACAAATGGTGTTTGTTTTACTTATTTGCTGTGCTCTTCTGAAGTGTGCAGCTTCCAAGTAAGTTTTCTAAAGAAGACTCAAACATTTCAGCATTCAAATTAGTAAAGTGCGGGAGAGGGTCAGTTTATCTGCCTGCATCAGCCTTGTTTACAGAAAAGACAATCAAAACTTAGTAGTTGCTTTTCAATCAAACGAAGAACTTGCGTCTCACTCATTTCCAGAAGCATGTAAATGAATATAAAGTTGATTATTATTGTGAAGTGGATACTACTTTCTTCTAAGAGAAAGTTGTAACCCACTTTCACTCAACTCACTCATTTCATTTTTTGTCTCAGCTTGTAAGCGCTCTCTCAGCGACTGCTACTATACAAAGTTTCCTAAACAATGCGTTGCTTGTACGTGCAGAAAAACGAAGCTATTATACGGCGATTACTCCTATCAATCGATCCGTAGACATTGTGATGATTTTATGCACAAAGAAAATAAATCGGAAGGATTACTTCCATTCATTTTGTAGCTTTGTCGTTGGGCTCTGAACTTCAAGTATACAGGGATGTACACACGAGTATAGTAGTATACTCCCTACATATACAAAGAGAGGAAATAAATTGGGAATCGTCAAGAGGGAGTTGTCTATGGAGCCAAGTTGGTGAGATTTCAATTAGTGAGAAGACCAAATTACTTGAGGCTTTTAAGCTAAGCTGTGTACATAACGTACTCTCCCAATTATATAAAATATAAAATCATGAGAGAGTACAACCAACACCTAACCGTTCTCTCCATCAGTTTACAGTGAAAGTTGAATTGACATTCCTTGTCCCGAGCTACGTGGTCTGAGTTCAAATCAGTTTTACATTTACGGCTCATTACATATTGTGGCTGTGAATTTGTACTCAAACCAAATAGTAGATATACTTTCACTTTGAACATGTTCTTCATCTCCCACTCTCACCAGCGTCACTTTTTAACTACTCGCTCCTAGCCTCCACACAAACAAATCTCAAAGGATTATATAAATACGGACTCATCAGTATCAGCGAGTAAAGTAAAAGGAGACGATTCAACGTCAATGCTTGCATACAGCATTGACGGAGATAGTCACACACACCCATATGAGTGACTAGAGTTATTTTGAGTTTGATTGAACGTGGACAAAACAACGAAACAGCAACCCAGTTGTGAAAGTGAGACGAACGGAAACTGAGGGTTAAACTAGGGCTATCTATAATGGCTAGTGGAAAACTTAAAATAAGACTATTTTTAACTGTATCTTCTGTCATTTACTGAGCTTTAACTGAACTCCGAAGCCAGTCCAGGGAAAAGCTTTGTCATTTGCCCTAAACAAAATAAGGAGACTTTGACTATCGAAGTTCCTACGAAAATTCGTGTAGAAGAAATTTGAATGAATTTGTGCGTTCCTACTTTGGAAAAAAAACTTTCCCTGTTTCTTTTCAGCGAGTGACAGAGTTGTTTGAATTGTACATTGATTGAGACGAATGTGCCATGTAATGCTATGATAAGAATAAGGCCTAAATTACGCGTGACTGTGACTAAGTGCGTTGATATGGAGGACAGCAGTGAAAGTTCATCTGGAAATCAGACAAGTCCGGGTGTAACGCTGAATGAGGGTAGAATGAGTCCCAATACAAGTACCAGCACGATGGGTGAAAGTAGTAATAGTAGTAGCACAAGTAGCATTCACTGTTCAAGTATGCTGGGCTCGACTTCAGACAGTTTTCACCATCCAACTTCTTTGTTGACTTTGGACTGGAGTGCGGAAACATCGGGGAGCAAGTGCCGAATTCAAACTTTCCTCATGGAAGATATTTCACCTGTTAGCCCATCGCGGAGTTATCAACAGAGGCTTATTCTTCCTCTGGGGTAAACTTTACTTCAACTATTGCATTGACTTTTGTTGTTTTCATAGTTTTCACGGCAAAGAAGCCTAAATTGATGAGACATAATAGTGTGAGTAGTAACCCATTTAATAATACTCTAAATGATTTAAGACCTTGTAGTGGCTATCAAAATCTCTGAAGTCAATGGAAACTCTTTATTCCTTTATTTTATTAGATTCCAGGGGAAGGAAATAACATTTTGCCGTTAAAAGGACCTTAGCTGTAGCTATCGAACCGTAAATCTGAATGGTAGTAAAAAAATAAGCGTTATTTTCGTTGAAATTGTGCTTCAATTTCAGTGATAATTAAATTCATGCTTGTTATTTAATCGTTAATTACATTTCCAAAGGGAAAGTAGACAGGAACAGTATATGGGCGAAGAAAGTCAACTGAGAATGTAAGCTCCATCTATTAAGGGTATAATACATTCTAAGAAATAAAAATGTCACCCTTCATCTCTTGCTTCGCTGTAGAAAGCATTCTGTCGGCGAAAATTGAGACTTGTTACTTTCACTCCTTTCTCTACAACTTTTACTTTAGAAATTCATCGGAGATGGCGCTTACTTGACAAAGCATACCATAACGGTTTTACTTCAAAGCTTTCCTGTAGCTTATTCTGTTGGCGAAGGCAACTTTTTTGAAAACGTCCGTATAGCTTCAACATTCATTCCAACTGAGGAAACTAGAATCATTCTAATATTTCATTATCAAGGGATTTTAAAAACTCGGTGTCTAACATCACTGTTTCCATGAATTACCCATCACAGTACTTCTTGCCAATGTAGGTACCTATATAATATTTAAATTCGTTCCTTCTCATAATAAATCTACTAAACCTCCACTTACTTTTAAAGACTAACACCAGATTATATACCTCCCTGAAATTCTGTCTCTGCAATACTTTCCCAAAAAGTTGTTTTTCTAGCAGGGACTATACCTTGTCAGTAGTAAATAGCCAATCATAATATCTCCGAGTTGAGTAGGAAGTCGTAAATTTTGGAAAATCATTTCCATTAACATCTTATAGGAAAATTCAAGTTTGTTAAGAAACCCCAAGAGAAAACGACTGTTTTTAAGGAAATTGTGGACCCCTTAAATATTTGAAATGAAAAATTTAAACCGTCGGTAATTTAATTTTTGTTCGTGTATCCGAAGATTTAAGTTATCTCAAATTTTTTATGCTGATAGGTCGTAGTTATCTGTACCGATATCAACAAAATAATACACAAATAATTATTATATGAAAAGCAAAATGGAAAGTATGTGAAATTTTAATTTCACTTTTTGAATGAATGCAATTATTATAAATTGAAAGTCATTGCGAGCTAAAAGTTTTTGACACAATACAAAAGTGAGCAACGAGAGAGAATATTTGAAGCAATTGAAAGTATAACACAAATTGAATAGAAATGTTATTAGCTTAGAATTATTGCTGTCGCTCAAATGGAATAATGAGTTATGAAGCATTCAGTTATTTTATGCATTACATATCACGTACTTCCTACCGTTTTATTCACTACTGAGAATTCAACCAATTAAATAACAGTTTTACGCTTCATCTACCAGTTTTAAGACGAAGAAGGGGGAAAATATGGTAACCGGGCAAAACAGTGGCCAAAAACAGTGTAGGCACAAACAGTGTGGACGAGAAGATTGTCAAGTTTATCATTCAGTCGATAGTTCTGACTATAAGCAGGTTGTTCTTGAAAGCTCGCCAACTTAACAAATTCACATTGTTCAACTAAATTGGAATTCCGGATTTATTTAATTATTAAATCCAGTAATACAAAAAATTCTTACATTGTTTCGAAGTTGATTACATCCAAGAAATAAATGAATTTGAAAACCTGAATTCTGTAAACACTCAAATTCAAAAATCAAAATCAATCATTTTAAGATTTCATTGACATGACCTCCTGAATCAAGACAGCACTTAAAAACCTAATAAATGGAGTACGTCTATACTTTACGCAATTATTTTATTTACCGATATTCACATTACACCACTGCGCACTGATAAGATGTGCCATGTTCTGTCTTTGTGAAGCTATTTACTAACGCTTAATGCTAGACTTAGCTATGAAATCAGAAAATTATTGATCAAGATTTTTTATTTAAGTAGGTTTACGCATTTAAAAAATGTATTTCTTTGATGTTAGGAACTTTTAAAATTTTCTTTCACACTATTTGCGCCTACATTGTTTTGTCCATGCTCTGCTTGGTCCTACACTGTTTTGTTCTAGAGCCAGAACTCTTTTTAATTTAATAGCAATGCCAACTGAATCGAAGCATGTAGTTTGTGGATATGTTTTCAAAGTATTATCAGCACTTTAGAATTAATATTAAACCAAGTAAATTATATTTACGGTTACGAAAAAAACGGTTTTAGCCTAATGATTTTCCCCTAGATATTTCTTTCTTTGCTTATACATGAAATAGGCGATATGTACTGTACATACAGATCAAACACATCATTATTGCTTTTTGTATCTTTTGTATGTTCTTGGACGAGTGCATGATTACTTATTAAAGAATTTTAACTATTCAAATTTTAACTTTTGAAATCCAAATCTAGTGGCTAGCATGGTGAATTGAATGAAAAGTACGATAAAACAACGCAAACTATGTGGTGAAAGCCGAGGTGGTTTTGTGAATGTAGCATCGAAGGGTACACGTTAAATAATTGGATTTCAGATATATGTACATACTTACACATTGCTAAAGGTAGGATTTCAATTGATCTTGCTGCTTCTTCTTCATGCTTCTTGAAATACTGTAGCTCCAAAACATAATGGCAGTTTGGTTGAACATGGTCGAAGAAGGTTGGGAGTACAAATTGGATGCTAAAGCGGACCTGTTGAGCAAAGGAGAACTAAATCTGAAGAGAGAAAGCTGAAGCTTAGCCAAAACACCAGATAAAACTCAAGGGCAAGAATGACAAGGAGAAAACACTAAAGCACGTTATTCGACTCAGGCTTTCATTTCCTTTATATCCAAGCCGAAGCCATGACAAGAGCTTCTATACCTAACAGCCTAAATGGAAAGGCATTCTTCTATCAAAAGTGTAGATCGAAATATTTTGAGTTTATATCAACTCAATTTAATAAAAAGATGGTGATTCAAAAAGGTACATAATTGTCGTCGACGGTATCTAAAATAATAAGGGGAACACTTGCGCTACTGTATTATCGCAGATTTCAAAAAATGCCAACCACAAAACAGATTTTTTGAAGAGGGTCAGAATTATCCTGCAGCCAGCATCAATATCACACCTTAGCTTGGAATTAAATTTTGCTTTCAAGGGCATCCAGTCGTAAAGTATACACTGTAGACGATAGGAACACAAACAAAACGTGTTTATGTGTTATTTCTATGCAGGTGTAACTAAAGTTGGATGAAATAACAAACCACGTTAATAATAATAATAATATCTAATAATAATAATAATAAATAAGTAAACTTTGACTGCAAAAGTTTTGAAAAAGCCATTTTTTAAATAGCGAACTTCTTTTCTTTCTCTCAAAGTAGAACATGCAATCCCTGTCGTAGGCAGAGCGTACGATTTACTCGCATTGGCGTAACTATCATTAATTAATATGCAGGAATATAAATACCTACATTACTTTGCTTATTTCTCATTGCGTATTGGTCACCGTAATCACCTCAAATAATAAGTGTACGTCCTTCTAAACATCTAGTTATACTTACTGTACTTTAAACATTGTTTTATTACCTATAAGCTTTTGTTTCAGCATCGCGTCCATTAAAATTTTAAAAAAGTAATCTAAAAACCATTCTATCTAAAAATAAACAAATCTTTTACTATTACACTCAAAAAATATCTTCCAAAAACATGAATTACATATTTAGAGAAGGCATGTTTAAAAAATAAAAATGAATCTAGAACATTTGTCCTTGAATTTGTGTCCCTCCCACTTTACCTCGCATTTTTTGTCCAGACAGTTTAGCTCTCGTGCAATTTTTAACTCGACACTTTTAGTCTTACGATTATTTTGCCCTTGAAATTTTTTTGCAAGAGTCAAAAAATCCAATAAAAGTGGTGGGGGACCAAATACAAGGCTAAATTTGGAGGGACACAATGGCAGGGACATGTGACGGGTTACCACTGCACAATATAATGCGTAAGCAGTACCTCTGTAAGGCTTTTATACACTTTAGCAATTCAAAACTTTCCAATCAATACCTTTCACATTATTATTCCCAACCAACTTTCACCCAAGCAGAATTCCCATTTATCATGATCACATTTGGCTTGTTATTTAAACAAAATGATGGGAAGTAAGCTGAAGATAAAATTTATAGAAGCGGGCCTATGTATACACAAAGAAGCATAAATTATGTTCATGGGATACAGCCTACCGTATACGATTTATAAATTAGGATGGACGACTAGTGAAAGTCACTGCACGTACATACTTTCAGATACAATCCCTCTGTTACGCAGAAAGCAGACTCTCACTACCACACTTTCACTTTAATGACTAACAGAACCATTTTAATTAATGAAAGAATCTTAACCATGACTCATATAAGAATTGAACGTAAATTATTAAGATGTTTTTACTGTCAAATACAATTCAACTGATTCCGTATTGTAGCTTCCGCTTGTACCCATGCAAACGGTGCTCCTCTGTCACTTCTCCAATTGTGAGGTGGTAAAAGTTGTCTCAGGAGAGATAGAAGTGACTGTCACATTAAATCAAAACCGCGCGGTCTCAAGCATTCCAGACGGATTCAAAGGGGAGTTTTATTCATGTGGGCAAATGATTAATTGAATGTGTATATGTGTGTACATACAAGTGCTTTCGTACTCAAATACAATGACGTTTTCAAAGGAAATTGCCTTTGCTCTTGAATTCCATGTTATAAGTTTACTACGTTGACTACCAATGCAAATAGAAATCTTTTTTTAAAGTAAGTATACACACAAGTTGGGGTGTATACATATATTGATGCGGTAGGGGATGGCAACCGTCATTTTTAATGTATGATTGTGATGGTGGCCTGAAATAAAAGGTGATTGTTGGCTACGCCAATAAATTCAGCCATCACCGAAACAATCATAAGATCAAGAGTTGAAATGATGGACAGAAAGCAATTTTGGGAATTAATCAGTCTGAGACTTTGGTCCAGACTGGACAAGAATATTTTGGCTTTGGCATTTGAATTTGGATTCATTGATTTTACTCTGCGATATTTCTCTTTACTACCTTCTAATAAATATTTCATTTATTTGTTACTCACAGAACTTCGTATCGGCTTGGTATAGTTATAGTTATTCAGTGATTTAGAATTAGACTTTAGTATTGGCATTGTCCTTTTAGAAATACGTAGGAAGTGAAAGATGTAGTAGGAATCTAACCACATTCTAACAGTATATAAATATTTGTGCGTTCAAGCTCAACATTTGCGTTAAATTACATGTCAATAAACTAATGAAAGCTTCTACTCATTGTTGAATTAAAATTAAAATACCAGTACAATTCATTCTATTCGGATTTCCATGCTACAAGTAGTGGAGTGTTTGATTAAGTGAGCGAGCGTGTGTGTTCCCTCGTGCACAGAAAGTGGATGATCTCGTGGACTGGTCCATCGGCAACCACGCTTGTGGACCAGTCCACGGGCGCCAGGGACTAAATCGCTCGTAGGCTACGACATAAATATGCAAGAAGCCTGTAGTTTCAAAACGTGTAAAGCCTTTAAAAATTAGGAACTATGACTGATGAAAACATTTTGAAAGTAGTAAAGTTTGGTATTTATTAGCTTTGTGAGCGTGACCCTCGTAAAAAGGATGCATTGAGTACCGACACAATTTATCTAGCTTCGAATAAAGTTCAATTTAGAGTGTAATGTAGGTAATGCCAAACCACTTTTACATAACCTTTTAAGTACACACCTGGCTTCCATCCCCAGATTTATGTTCCAGGGAAAGGTAGGTAATATGAACTGTTGATAGTAGTTTTAGAAAGATAATGTTCATACACATGCAATTATCTTCAATCAACTTTTTTATGTACAGTATGTGTGTACAGCTCCACCCTGCCTAAGACAAGGGTAGCGGTTTGTATTGCGGGGGCCAGCACAACCTTGGCTTCAGTGGCGTGTGGCCATCAATATTTGAATTTTTTGTTCCTAGCTACCATTCGATTGAAATACCTACCTAGGTTGATCACATTTAAACCTTCACAGCTTTCATAGTACCATTACGTCATTTTAGCTCTACGAGCAGTACTTACAAGTTAAAATCGCTTTCATGAATAAAATATAATTATATTTTGCAAATACCAATTACTGTTTTCATGTCCGGAATGTACAAATTCTGTGATTTCTTTTATTACCTAATGAATGCAAAATCTAAACCTTTCTGCTAAATTATCTATTGAATAGCATGCGAGTTACGGGTTCATCTCATGTACTTACCGTATATGACCTATTAGTATCCCCCGGATACTATTAAAAAAACACGCCAGATTGACCGGACAGTATTTGAGCACCGGATAGTATTTGAGCCCCGGAGTTTATTACAAAATCTGAAATTTTCTGCCCTTTGGGAGCGCACTTAATGATTATAGACCCGGATACTATTTGAGCCCCGGAGACTATTAAAAAGTCTAGACTCTAGACCCGGACACTATTTGAGCCCCGGATACAATTTGAGCCCCGGATACTAAAAGGTCATATACGGTACTTCAGTTTCAGCCAAGTAATCACTGAAGGTCTCACAAAACGTGCTATCCCTCCCTGTAATTTCTATTGCTTCAATTTTGCTCCAATGGATTTAATTCACCTACAAAGCACCCTGCTTCTTTTGACATCTCATTTACTTGAGCTTCTTTCTTGTCTGTTATATAAAATAGATAGAAGGCTGTATCGTCCCGTCGTCCACTTTAACTTTGCCTGGGTTTCTTCACGCAAACTTTTTCCAAGATGCTCTCTTATTTCCACATATTCCCTTTCTTCTCCTTTCCTACTTCCATTGAAATGCTTGTCTTCGGTTAAGAGACACAATGGGCTGCACCCAAGTAACCGTAAGAGCAAAGTTGGGCATATCCATGCTGCATGTCAACGTATGTTATGGATATGCACTAATTTGCTTTAGTGCTATTTGGATGCAAACCATTGTGCCACTTAACCCACGATATGATACTTATATACATTAGTTTCTTCTTATCTGAACTACTGAACTACTCAGGTACCACTTGTGCCCATAGTTGCTTTCAGTTTTTTAATTTAAACAAAATCCTAGTCTAGTTCAACTTCCCCATCTGTGCCTGTTCTCCTGCTTACAATGTTATCCACTCGGAACCAAGTAAACTCTCTTGTTTTTCTGTGAGGGCTGCTTCACCTGAAATACAATCCTCTCTCTAAGTGGACGCTAGACCGATTCAATCCTTTAAAAATCATTGCCTCGCATATTAAACCTGTTTTCAAATATACATTCATATACGTAGACATTCTTGCCTCATGCTGCCGTTGTTAGAATAATGGAAAAAAATGAATATTTCATGATTAAAAAAGACTGTTGTCTACGACAGTAGAGGTAGTTCATGGGATTTTAGTATGGTGTTTTTTAAGAGGAATTTTAAGTTCCAAAGACATCAGAAATGAAATATTGTCTCCTTTAGATGTAATGTTTTCCAGTACATGCACAGATACGTATTAATTACAAGCACTGAATGAGCCTCAGAAAACGAAATGAGTCAACATTATTAAGAAGGTAGTGCGTGATTTCTTAAATAATATTGTAAGAAGTAAAAGCCTAACTAGGGAGCTGTGGTGACTCTTTCCTCATATATTCCTTACACCGCCCTATTTTCCTATATTATGTAGATGGTCTGCTTGCTAATTTATATTAGAACAATAAATGTTTGTATATGCGAATCCCATATTCCTGTTTTCTAGCTTATAATCTAGGAAAATCTTAGTCTGCATTGTATGCATACTAAAAATAAAAGTTTTCTGAGAAGATTCTAAAGACTAATATAATTCTACAATAGAAGTTGTAAGTGGAGAAAATAGCGTACATGGAAATCGTGGATATGAGTTTAAAGGTAAATTTGTATTCCACTAGAAGAGGAAAGACAAACAGATTAAGTTAGGAGAAAGATCGCTCGGAGGTAATCTGTGTTGCCAAATTGAGTTTAGAAAATTACACGTTCCCAGTAGAAATCAACGGTGAAGCTCTCTATTTTATTTTTGTATACAACCTGTGTATTCTCTCCGGGTAAACAAAATAAAACAAGACTAGCCATCAGTTGTTCATTTTCCTTCGTGTCATTTTATGCAAGGCAGACAAGGGAAACTTCCGTATCGATTTTATCAAGTCGGCAGTCTTATCATCAAAGTTTCAAGAAACCCCAACCCGAAAATGCATCCAAGGATTTCCTTATCGATTCTGAATCTTTTAGTCGACCTACTAGGGAAACAAACAAACTACGCATTTTTAAATTTAAATTTTTATTTTTATTACTCGTTTTATGTAAACATAAATGGAATAAATACATAAATGACTTGTCTATATCTTGCTTTCCCTGCTTTCCCAATGAGAAAGTCAGTTTTCATAATAATGTATTTAAAACATGTTGTTACCTGGGATTAAAGGAAACGAAAAACTGTATGTACTACAATCGTGCATTATGTATTAATATGTATTATTTACTACTTAGAAAATATGTCACGGTCACAGTTACTCAGACATTTGGAAGAAACATTAGCATTTCTTTGAAGAACTTTCAAAGAAATCGTCAAGCCTTTGTCTTAAAAAGTGAATGAGTTGATTTCACTATAGATTTGATTTGTCTTTTCAAGTTTGAGCGTTTCTTGGAATTAGTTTGAGCACAAAATTATACTAGGTACATATGTACTTGAAAGGAGCGTACTACAAACATTGTAGAAGCATACATATACATATGCATAAATGACAGATTCATTCATTCAATATTGTTTGATCTAATGAAGTAATTTCAAATCCTATCTAGCCGAGATAAATTCCATGTCAGCCTTTTTATGGGGATAATTTCGTCTTGTTTTTCCAAGGCTAAGTAAATTGAGCCTCAGCTCATGTAAGGTGGAAACATTATCTACAAGGCTCACACCATTTGTTAAAAGTTTTTACTCGTGGCTGCTCATGAACAAACATATGACGTGTAGTATGCTGTACGGGGGAAAAAAACAAAGAAGATGGTAAAATAAGGGCAGGACCTTTCTCCTTTCTATAAGCTACTATAACTCCATCCGGTTACTTTCACCTCAAACAAATAAAATTAATTCGTGAGTCATTACTTTTTCCTTCAGTGTTAGCATTGGGGAAAATACGTTTACTGTTACGCCCACACTTCATCTCCAGCGCTTATTTACTTTGTTCATCAGCCGCACGTAGACACAATCAGAATTCCCATTGGAATTAATTAATCGTTAAAAAAAAGTTGCTTTCACTTGCAGTTTTTTTAAAACTGTATAGCCGTAGACGGCTGTCTCTTCACGGACGACACATTAGCTAAGTGTACAGAATGACAAGGAGAGATTAGACAAATGTAGTGAAATCGCCTCCCAGACGAACTTGAATAATATATTACTTTTCATTTTTTTCCAATCCTCTTTCATCTTTGTAATCATACTCATGGCAGGGCTATCTTTCCCTTTTGAAGGGATAGAAAAAAGGAAGGATCTCACTCAGTGTGGTTGACAGATACTATTATAGTTTTGTCCCCAGTATTTCCGGAGAGAGTGGCAGTTAGAATGTGAAAGTTAATCGAGAGCTATGAGGCGAGTTTAGTTTTCTTGTTATGGATGACTTGCCACGCCACTGATTTCATGACCATGGTTTATCAACGTCTCGTCGTACTCGCTTGTGCTTCTTTTCGATACTAAATATACATTGGAGAAAGTTACACAACTCAAAATCTGTCTGGGGAAAGTATATCAGTAGATGAGAGTAGATTAAATGGATGTATGCAAGTCACTAGGTATACACCTATCCACTTTTTGTTCAAACCTTAAGAAATCAGAAGCCACTCTGTATGAGTCATATATCACATGTCAGTGTTTACAAGGATTATATGCATCTAGGCAGGAAAGAAGTACGGAATAAAAGTACACAAGTAATGTAGGACCGGGGGGAATAATGAGAAAGAAATCAGATACAATCACTTAGAGTTAGTGACCTGTCCATGAACTTTGCTACAAACTCAGAGATGTTATTGTTGGGAGGTTATGGACTGCTTTCGATACACAAACCTTCAATATTACTTGGAGAAAGTTGGTGCTGGCTGGCAGTGTGTGCAGAAGGTTAGCGGTATAATTCATTGTGTTTTGGGGTGAAAGTATGTACATAGTTGTATAGTCTTTCATCGTCCATAGTTATTTTATCGGAATTGGGAATCCTTGGGATGTTTTTATATAAAGCCATTGTCATTGTCATAGCATTAATATTATTATATGATGGGAATTACAGACAAATAACTGTAGTGTACTACTCTACTGCACTGGCAGTCGTACACGACGCAGTTCTTGGATTTTTTTTCTCTACGAAATAAACTCAGCCCGAATAAAAAAGGTCGACCTTCTTCTTCTTCTTCGTCTCCGTCTCCATCCCAACCAATACCGATATCTTCCATGTGTTTTCTTTCACTCTTTTCCGTTCTCTCCCCTGACAATGATGTAATTTGGAAGCAGGAAGTGTCTCACTTCCCTTTCTCCTGCTCCAGAGCTGCACCTTCCGTCCTCTTCAATACAGTCATGTCATATCCCATTATATTTATGATCTGCTCTCAAGTCATTGCAGGAGACACTAGTGCACATGAAAGTGGATCAACGCTCTTGGCTTATTTCCCACTTTTTCCATAATCACGGAATACGAGCAACGTCTTCGTCCTCAACTCACCTACCCCTTGACTCTCCTCCATTTGTACCTTATTATGCTTTAATTAATCCATAGTCTGAAACGTGATATGAAATTAAATGTATAATAATTAATTTTCCTCTTCCGACGTTCTCTTTTTATCAAATTCAACTTGTTTTTCTGAATCACTAACGCCGAGCTTATAGATTTATGAGAAAGACCCTGACTTTCAACTATTTGCGTCAACATGGGGATCATCTGCTTATTTTTTCCTTATTATCTTATTATGCTACTACGTCTTGACTTTTTCCACTGAATTCCATACGGACCCTATACTCTCATAATGGAGTGCTCAGAAATGGGAAAATATTTACTGTGAAAATTTCAATAGGAAAAATTTATCCCCTACGTCGTGGTAGGAAATATGTATGTTTAAAATAGCTTACCTAATCGCGAGGATAGTACTAGTTGGTAATGTTCATAGAAATAAATATTAAATGGGGTGACGATATTAATTTCATTGGAACGACTAATACCTTCTCCTAAGAATTCGTTCCAAGGCTTCTCAAATATTGTTCCAACTAAAGTGTTTTCCATAGTTTACTATAGTGATGCTAATTCATAAAAGTGTCCTAATTGGATTTCAGTGGAATTCTGTCCTGGAGGCTGTGTGGGCTGCGTTCATGTGGGGAATTTTCTTTTAAATTCAACCAATTTTTTTCAAGGATTCATGAAAGTAATTTCAAGGTATTTATTTTGGCACAGGATTTCTCCTTTTACGCGGAAAGAATTTTCAGGCTTCTTTCCATGAACATCACTCCGCGCGATCCCCTCCTCCTCACATTATTTTGTCTTTGGATTTAGAACAATATAATATGAGAATAGTTTGGGAAAATACTGACTGCAGTACCATGTATTTGGTTGAAGTTGAGAGCTGTCCAATCTTTTACACATCGGAAGAGGCATATATTATTTCATTTTAAAGCAATTCATTGCATTGGAGTGTGAGAACAATAATGACGTACTGTGTGTGTAACATATATGTCGCGTCAAGGGGAAATTACGATGGAATTCTAATCCTGGAGTTTGCGATGCAGTACGCATTTAACAATGAAATTATTTCGGTCGCTTGAGCTCTTCCCAAGACGCAGTATTTTATTCAAATTTTGTAAAATGCTTTTTATAATATAATGCTTTATTTATTTAAATTGTGTTGGGCTGGAACGTAGAACTGATCCCGTTGATGTTCTTCAAATATTTACGGACGAACTTTGAGTGTGGAAAATACATGCGTTGAAGAAATGATTGGAATAAAATTATGCACTGTGCAATTCGGAAGATTGTCACGTTCGGTGTAAGTCTAAAGTCCAGCGCAAACATGGACGTACATATGATGTTGAAGGATACTTGGCACGCCGTTGGACAGTCAAGCTCCATGCATGCCAATGAGCTGCTGGCGAATGCTTTCTCCAGCAAAGTGCTGCGTCTGCCTCTCTTTTGAGAGCGTGATGCGTGTGAACCGTAGGAAGAGTGAATGGGAGTCGAGCATTGACATTCTACGAGGACGCATTGTAATTAATAAGGTTAACTTTATAGACCAGTGAAAGTTTAATAGGTGGTAAAAGCAGTCATTAGTTTACCTTGCTTTCCCCAAGTTTGTGTGTGAGAGCGTAACTCCAAACATAATGCCACACTCACACTTACATGACTTCTGCTCATGTTAGGAGTGTTAAGACTAGAGCCCATGACATTTCAAGGAAATGATTACTACATATCGGCTGTCGTTGAAGGTTCACTCAACGCGTGTTAATTATTTGCGCCTTTTATTAGTGTAGGGTAGGAAGGGTTCTTCTGCTATTTTTGGCTTTCAAAGAATAATATTAGCTCAAAAACATGCTCGTATCGTTTCAAAGAATACGAAGTACATAACCCTGATAATTTATACGGAAATTACAACAGCGGTAAAGACAAGTTTCAAACATAATTACAAATCCAGCATTTTTATTTCAAAGATATTTTTTGTTTTTTCTAGAATGCCTAATGTCGTATTTTCCTTGGTCATGAATTATGACTCAAAAAAATTTTCTTTACTTCCGTATTCCTGCGTCTCTCTTTTAGTTAATCCATTTTCCTTGAATTTTTCGAACTTTTTCAGTTAATTATTAAAATCTAAATACATAGACAAGCACAGTACATTTCCTGTGGTACAATTTAATTAAACATTGTAGTTTTAGAGTTTCCAATACAAAATTTGAATTTAGCACTATGCAGTTTGGTAGAAGTAGAATTTCCTCGTGCATCAAAATATTGGAACGGTATTTAAAAGGAAAATATATTTAGAAAGATTGCTGAGAAATACTAAATGCCAATGTACATACAGACATAGAGTCAATAATTCTGGATAATTTCACCTGTACTGCCCTATGAGTTGTTGCACCCTTACAAAACTGATGGAGTGAAATTAAATAAGGATAGAAATGCGTGGAAAGAATGACGGAGGAATGTAGCTTGGACGTCACTGGAATGGAATGCCTCCTGTGCAAACTAGCTCCGAATGTGTATTCCACGTAATGTCCACGCTCAGTATAATGTTCATGTTATTTCTGGTGGGAACTATTATCACTTGGGGCAATTATTAGCCAGGGTTATTAGGTAGAATCATATATATATCGGGCTAACGGAGCAGGGTAGCACACATCAGGAATCGAGCCTAAAGGTATACACAGTAAATAAAAAAGACATTCACCATTCCACAAGGATGCCAAATTTCCAAGTTTCTGAACTCTAAGGAATGCATTAGGGACATTTACACCTTTACAAAAGATTGTACATGGTTCATTTTGCAACTTTTTAAAAGCTTCTATCGCTTAAATTTTGCAAGTTTTTAAAAACCTGTAAGGGAAACGTTTTTCCCCTTTTAAAGTTTCAAAGATAAATTACCTTATTAGAAGTACCGTATTTTTTAGTTTATTTTTCTCAGACTCAAAACGTTTTTGGAATCAAATAGTTTGCGAGGGCGTTTATTTGTAAAGGATGGGATAAGAAAGTGTCATTTTTGGTAAAATAGCTTCCGGGAAAAGTAAACAGTGAAATATGGGACCTACGTATGTCATTCGTTGGTTCTCAAACGTTCGTCACATGCTTCATTTTGCTTCTCAAGCCAAAATATCTACCTGTACATATTTGCAGTGTAGATATAATTCACATGCACAATGCGGGATTCAGCCTGATGAGAAAGTTAGAAAGAGAAAGAGAGAGAGAGGGCCTAACGGCTGAAAACGGAGCATGGTATCTGAATAGTGGAATAAACAATAAAAGGTCGTCAGCCTTTTTTTGGATGAAGTCATGCCGTCGCATTTAATTTCCTCCATTTCCCCAGCCGTCCATCCATCCATCTGCCTATCTATCCATGCCGGTGCAGTGTCCATCCACCCTTCAGCCTATCATTACCAGATTAGACGAGACCGACTCAGACCGAGACCCAAAGAAAGTCAATGATGAGCCATAAAGGAACCAAAACTAAATCCAAGAGCAAGCCGGACCAGGAGAGTGAAGACGTGCATTACTGATATTATTATTATATTTCCTTTAAGCATACGAAGCTATCTGTTGTGCTATTACTGTCACTATTACTATTAGCAAGTCTCTCCACTCCTCGACATACATAAGAGAATCGTGGAACTGGAACGAATACGAATTACGATTGGAGGGGAGGAAGATGCCACAAAAAAGAACTGGATAAACTAAACTGGAAATAATTGCCAGCCAAAACGCAAGAAATCCATTGAAGTTTACGATAACGATAATGTTAATGATTGTAATTCTACAAGTACGAGGCTGTCGAAGGGTAGGGACATCTGTGCAAGGAAAGTGCTAAGGAGAAACAGAAATACCGGAAGTATTCCTAGAATTCTAATCCAGTTCAGACCAATTCAATCCAACGAGCTGGCTGATCTGAATTGGATTGAATCCTAAAATTATCTCCTATCTTAGTGCATATTATTATTCTTTACTTCCTCGGAAAGGAATATTAATTTTGAATACCATCCCCAAAGTGGGCTTATTGTTAGAACTAATTCTATGCGTTATGGGTGGTTTGGAAAGTTCAGAGAAAGAGAGAAAGAGTCAGTCATAGATTTCCAAGGAACTTAGTCGACTTAAAATAGGTAATTACTACAGATGCGTCCATCTGTAAAACTTCCAGTCGTTGTGGCTTTCGATAATGGAATATTAAACATTTGCTATGGTGAAATAACAGTTCTTGGACAGTCTGTATCTGTGGGAGTAGTTGTATTAAAATATTTTTAACGAGTTCTTGGTTTCGAAAACAATTTCACATTAATTTTGGATTGCTACGAAAATTTCATTTTTAATTAATTTTCAGTTTAAAAGGAAAAGCGATCAACTTTTTGGTGCTATAAATAATTGCTATTGCAATATTGCAAACCAATTTTGTTACAGAATTACACAGTAACACATTATATAAATTAATAATCTGATTCTGAATCAGTTGTCAAAAAAGTTGAGGGGAGACAGTCCTCTAAAAGAAAATCCCTCCGTCCGATGTCTGTATTTTGACTTGACTCCAGCTGATTACTGTGAAAGGGTGTGCTGAGCCGTGTTAATTCTTTTCCATCTCAGTCACAATAATGAACACGAGCAACGGCGCCTTCTCAGCCCCCAAGGGGTACGATCTGAGAGCCCCTTTCAATGTCCCTGCGGGGCAAATCAGCTGTCTCCGTGTCGTTCCCGCCTTCTCCGTCAGCACACTACAAAAGGACATAGTCACGGAGCCCTTTCAAACATCCAAAGCTCAACACTACTGCCCTGTCCTTCCATGTGAAAATAGGGTCAATCCCAGTCGGAACTACTACAAAGTTGAGAGAGATGGCTGTTCAGGCTCCTACTATATTAAGCCCGAGGGCTGGCCACCCACTTACGAACAGTTCAACCTCGAGAGGCTGTACAAAAAGGTAACCTTTCCCCTTGGCAATCACATTTTTATTTCAGCCAATACTGATGCATTAAAACCTATCATTTTAATTTAAAAATTCCAGGGACCATTGATAAAATAGATTCAAAATAGTCAAATGGGCGCGATTGCTGAATTGGAATTAAAAAAGATAGCACAGACATTACAGCTATATATGACGTCTATGGAACAGTATCGCAAGTCGCAAGTGCACAATTTCATTCAGCTTGGCTTTACAAAATGTTCTTAAACTCGCGAAGGACAATCTTACAGAAAAAAAGTTGCAAAACTTAAAAATGTTACTATTATACTTACCATGGCATTGACTTGAGACGGCTCGGATGGGGGATGTAAAAAAAAAATAACAAATAATCTGTGAAAACCCAAAGTTGAATGACCTTAAGTGTGCCCTCATTTATTTAAAAACCTTCATTTGTTAAAATTACCTGGTTCAAGTAATTTGCAGGGAAGATGAGAAAGATAAAGCAGTGCCAGTAGTAATCCAGTACCAGCACCAGCTCAATGAGTGAGTAAGCTGTATAGACATTCGGTATTGATGGAAACGTCTGTCGTTACTGGATACTGAAGCTGATTCATTTCCTCTGCATTTGGCCGATGGTGCCACTCGCCAACTGGGAAAGCAAATAGATCCAGAATCCAGGGGCACACATATGCTTGAGAGAGGTAAAGGGCTTATTGCTGTATGGTGAAGCGGGTCGGGTAGCCATTGAGCTGTTGTTAAGGGAGGAAATTGAACATGAAGGGAGAGAGAGACAGAGAGAGAGAGAAAGTGGCGGGGTAAAAGTAGAAAGATATGGGCGACGTTTGTTAAAGTTGAGACAAAGGCAATATGGAAATGAAAGCCACAGCTAAAACCAAAACCAAGGAAACCACATGAAGTCCGGATGATGACATTTTCCAATTTCAATTAATTCGAAACCAAAAAGAGAAGAAGGCAAAGTTTCCGAGCTATTTACAATATTTTGTTGTTATAGTCTACTACTGCTCCTGTAGTTTCTTTCGCTTATGAGTCAAACGGTATTAGCCGTCTCTGCCACATACCACCGCAAGCAAAAGCGACCTTTAAAATGAACGGACTCTAAAGTGCCGTGTATTGATCTGTGGGTAGAATTTAAAATCATTTGCAGCCCGACATACCTGCGGAAGGTATCAGCTTCAAGGTCTGAATGCATCTGGAATTGTATTTTGATTGCGACTGTAGTCTGTCTGTACACTGAACACTGAGTGCAGCTAATCCCTCTGCAGAATGCACAAAGGCTTCTCATTCTCATCTCACTCGGTGACTCGTTCACGGCGAGACTAACTTATAAGTTCAACTTACTCTTTGTGGTTTGGTCTGTCATTGGTTACTTTTTAGAGCTACCTCAGCAATACCTACGTATCTTATGAGTAATACAGTCATTTTGCCTTAAGGGTAAACGACAAAGAGATATTAAATTTATATCCATGTCAATAAAGTACTTTGTTTTGATATTCTGCAAAGGTTTTAAAATTACAATACCTCTGTAGTTTCAAAGAAAACATTATTATTATTGGTAAAAACAGTACAATGCCAATGCCATGCTGAGCCGAAAAGACTAACAAAAATTAAAGCTAAAAATGTGAAAGTATAATCTAGCAGGCAGGAAAACGACATGATTATTTTTAAGGGTTTCAGTTCAATGAATTATTATTTGTATTAATGTATTACTTCCGTAATTTAATATTAAAAACTAGTTGCTTTGACAACAAATTATAAAACGGAAGCACTGCAAAAATGGTATTAACAAAAACAAATTAGTTTCTGCAAATCAATGATATTGTGCTGTAAAAGTTTTTGAGACCTGTGCGCTCTGGTTAAGGATTGATAGTATGCGATTGTAGTGAATTTACAAACTCTAATTCAAAACACATAGGTATTATTGTAATTGAGCAAAAAGGAGTACCTATACTTGCTTCCTCCAAATTTACTAACGATAAAGTAAATGGCATAATTATAGCTTTCAGAAATGCGATATTCACGGAGACCATATTAATTTATAGAACTTGATTGGACAAGCAAATTGATTGAAAACGATAAAATTTCTAATAAGTACTTGAAATTCAGAGCAAAATGGCTCTGCGATGGGAATTGCTTGTGTACAATTCCTTGGAATACAGGAAAACTATGTGTACTCTAATTAATAAAATTTAACTAACCTCATCTGATTGAATTATTACTATTAGTGGTTAATATGTTGGTTACGTTGAAAAGTTTTCAAATTCTTCCAGGAGATTTTATTTTTGTTCGTGCTACGTTGCGCTTGTCTGGCTTCTATGTATGTTGGTTGTGATGATGATGTAATTAATATTGTTCGCCCGTCCAGTTACAACCATATAAAGTAATTTGATTAAACTACAAATAATATTGCTAACAAGGACACGGTTTAGCTTGGGATCAACGGATTCCAGAACTGACTACCATCTCGTCATCTACTACTTATGATATGTAGCCATTTTAACTAAAAGTAGAATGAAGCATTTGGCTTTATCAATAAAACAAAAATTAGCTGGGGTCATAGGTCACCCGTGGAACTCATAGAAATGAAATTACTGGAGAATCTCCACATCACAATAATAATTATTGTGTTCTTTACAAATTAATATAAAGTACAAAATAACCACAATATTAGTAAGAACGTAGCTTCACAGTCATTGAATAAAGATATGTAGACAGTTTCGAACTAATATTGAACAATGCTACAAAAACGGACGAAGGAAACCTGACCGCACTTTAATTAAAACTCTATGTAAGATTTTTCCCCTAGGTTGACCTTGACCTTGGCTTCAATTCATAGCTACATAATCATACTCACACATGCAGACAATCTAGGTATTCACATTTTACCGGAAACTTGGCTTTTCTAGGATAACCTTGGTAAGGCCTCCAAATACAACGTCACATAAGAGATGTTTCTTTTGAGGCCTGACTTTAAATACCTGAACAAATTCAAGCAGAAACTTAGGACTGAGAGCAGATTATTTTCAATATTATATTATATCCTTCTGCTCAGTTTAAGTACAGTTCCTATTCCTTCCTCAATTCCTGGAATTCAACTCAAAATTTTGAATCCTTTTCAGGCTTCAAGTTTAAACACTTTATGTAACAGACACCGCCAACAGTAACTATGCAAACAGGGAAGTTCAAAGAAGTTCATTTTAATTCCTTTTTGAATCCGCCAACGAAACGTTTAGCAAACAACCTGGAAAACTCTGTCCATCCCAACAGGACATGTAAAATCGATAAATCCAGAACTAGGTATGTACATACATCAATTCGAGGAGATGATACTCAGGAGACAGAATGCTTTCGACTCGAAACTCTGTTGCTGCTTCTGTTGTGAGCTTAGTGCTGCATATTATCCCTACTTCCTGCTTCTTTTTACCCTTTTTATGTGCTAATCCTCCTCATGCCAAATTATTTTTAATAATGTATTAAGTCTTGCTCCAAATCTGTATGTTGTGTTTAGCCAAAAAGCGAGATACAATTTGGATTTTGACAAAAAATTCAGAGTCCGATTGTGACAGACTTGCTTTCATATTCATTATCACTTTCACTGAATTAGTGAAGAGAAGCGGGTAAGAACAAAACTACATTGTAATCCGTAAACGGAGGGGGGGGGGGTTATCCTGAATATTATGCAGAGAAGCAAAAAAGATATTAATTTCTTATGAGATAGTTTCGCAATTTGAGTAACGATGTGAATTAGAGTAAACAGTTATCCACAGCAGAGACTTACTAGTTACTTTTATGTTTCAACTTTTACAAGTTTTGAAACCTAACAGTAGAACATTTTAAATGTGAATGTGCATGATTTTTTTCAAAAGTAAAACTATATATGTACACGTATACCTTTTCAAGAAATAGTTATCCAAATGCGTCACTTCGCTTTTAAGAATAATTGGATACAAATCAATTTTCGTCTTAAACAACGTCATGCAAATCCTGATGATGAAGGAGAAAAACGAAACTACAAATACATATAACACATGTATACATGTGTAATTATATAAATTTATACGTCGTACGAGAGCAATCTATTATAGTTAAAGGAGTTGTGATCATGAACCAAAGGGAGTAATATAGTGAAAGTGCAGAAGAAAGTAAAAGTTGTTCATAGAATTGATTGAGTTTTGTTGTGAGTGACATGGAAAGAATAGGAATCAAGACTAGTGGTGTAGTGATCAGATGGAGAGAGTGATGAGCTGACAAAGAATAATGAGGAAGAAAGGATACGAATTTTACAAAAAGTCCTCTTCAATTCCTTGTGTACATGCGTATATGTACATGCTCTATTCTTCCGTTCTTTCCGTCATGATGTACCTCAACCAATATACTTTTCTCTCTTTAACTTTATCTTCATTTCTTTTTTCTTTTCTCTTATTTTTTATTACGCATACTCATACATACTTATTACTCTAGATTCCAGGAGAATGTATGGTTCGGGTCTCGTCGATCTGATCTGGTCATGTTTTGGGGTTAGTTTGCATCTCTTGTAAAGAAAAATGCATTCAATTTTATTTTTTATTAAACTTTTTCATCCTTGTAGCCCTGAGTTTGTGGGAATTTAAAAGAAAATATATGATTTTTGATCGAAACTGAAATCTGACTTTCCCTTGCTATGCTGCAAGGGGCACGTGTGTACAATGGAATTCAAATATTCTAAGAATTTGGCAGTCTCATTGGCACCTTTATTTTCCGTCCTTAGGTATAGCCTTCAGATAAAGATAAAGTCTATGAAGTCTATGGTATTATTTCAAGTTTTTTGTTTCTATGGAGCTGAAGCAGTATAATATATACCGTAAATGACCGAAGTATCGCCGGGGCTCGAATAATCGCCGGGGAGCTTATTCGGAATATACACCAGCATACCACCTTGCATTGGCAGCCCGTGCAGCCAGGCTTCTTTGCAGATAATAATAATCTTCGTTATGGGGAAAGCGAGTGTATTTATAAAAATACTTCCATTCCGTAAATCGTAATCACAGACCACTTTAAATTTAACTGAAGTTGTAAGTACCTTGTTAGTATTTAAAAGTACATGTAATGTTTTAGGTATCAGAATCTTTTTGGATTTTGAATTATTAAATAATTTCATGGAGCTAGTGAATTGCTTAAAAATTCTTTTTATTCTATATATTTGGAAAATTTGAATGAAAATAATGTTTAAGCAATTCACTAGCTTCATGAAATTAATTAGTAATACAAGTAATTTCTTATTTAATTTGTCCTGAAGTATAATTAAATATTACGTAGTGTTTTCTTGAGCCATTATGGTTTATAAAAGTTATACGTGTTCGCATTTAAGTATGAAGTACTAGTATCTGTTTTGAAAATTGGGTTTTGTAGTTAATTTGAGAATGATATATTTTTTCCTAAACGCATAATCGCCGGGGCTCAAATAATCGCTGGGTTTGAGGCTCAAAGTTTGGATAATCGCCGCGGCGATTATTCGGTCATTTACGGTATGTACTTAGGTATATTGAATTCTGATTATTTCTTGAACCATCAATTTATAATTTCTTTGAATTTTCCAGCAGAAAATTTAGAAAAAAGTTTGACAATATACTGTATAGGTAGGTTGCATGGAATTCCTTAATCAATGGACTCCTTAGTATTACATTACTTCAATGAAAATTAAATTTAACAAAAATCAAAGAAATGTGAAGTTCTTGAGAAATCTAGCCAAGAGTTTTATGTATCTAGAAAAATAAAGTAGTAAAGCTAATTGACAATTATAAAGGCATTTATATGTAAGAGAGATTCATTTCGCCTGTGCCCAATGTTAAGGCAAATAGCTGTATCAGTACAAATTGCGTTTATACACAATTAATTGCAATGGTTTCCCAAAACTTTTAATTTAAAAAAGTTTTAATTTTAAAATTGATGAAATCATGATTTTTTTTATTTGAAGAAGACGTAACAATGAGACGTTTGCAGACAGAAAAACGCTTTATTAAACGAAATTAAAACTGTCCCCCAAAAAAGATTGCCCTTCGGACTCAGTATACGTTACAGACACTTATTCTACTTGTACACACAAATATTTTACTTCAAAGTGAAAGTAAAATTGACATACTAAATAAAAAATGAAAGGTTTTCAAAGTGAAACGCTCATTAGGTTATGTGTGCATTTTATTTTGACACCATTTTGAAAATCGCAAATAAATCAAGACAAACTAAAGCTTAAAAAAGCGTAAAAAATAAAACATGAGTTGAGTTACATAAAGGTATTCTAGGGATGATGAAAGGAGGGGAAACTCAGTGGTGGAACTACAGACGAAAGTCTAATATTTGAAAAGATGTTGAGTGACTACAGGAAATAAGTAATTCTTGGATGAGGTAGGTTATATCTGTAAGGTGAGTTTAGCTTCAACTTATTTCACATTGATGAAGGGAACTGTAGCTCGAATAAAAAAGAAAGGTAGATATTGATGTAGTAGACACTGTATACAGAGAGGCTTATATAGCTTTAGGATTGAGATTGAAAAGAGTAGAAAGTAGGGAAAGCAGGGAAAGTAGTTAGTTGGTGGTTAGACTAGAGGAAAGTGGAAAGTACTGGTGGAAGGCGACGGGTAGTGAGGAAGGTAGCAAAAAACGCACAGCTACGCAATCGTCTCTTTGTATGACTGACTATGACTTTCTCCCTCTCTCTCTGGTTCGTGCAGTTCTTATGAATTCCCTCTCAACTTCAGTCCCACTTTTGACGAGGCAGAAGAGAGATAGATAGAAGGACGAGTGAAAGCTCGATACTACTGGTGAAAGATAGGTGAAATCTCTTGCAAAGCAGACACGCTCCTCTCAACAAAATCCGGGCTACAATTTCCGTCCGGACTTAGTTCCTTCTCTCCCTTTCAACCAATCACATCATCATATGGAATCCCAAACACAGTCAACAACACAACATTCCAGCTTCCCTTTTAATTTATATAGAATCCCTCATCACATTTCCTCTTTTTAATAGAATCCTACCTTTCACCAACTTTCCCCAACTTTCTCCAACTTTGTTCCCTTTCTCCAAGCCTCTCAAATATGCGTGCTATTTATTCAGTTTTTAAATCATTCTTTTATAGTGCTACTTTTTAATAAAATGTGGAATATTAAAACAGATAAAGTGTGTGTTTGATACTTTTTTAATTTGAAAATATTTCAAACAATAAGTTGATTTCTTTAAGTATCAGGTAGTGTGTGCGTACAATTAAATAAGAAAATGATGTCGTGTGAGAATCAATCTGCGATGGGGCGACCAATTGGCGGCGGTGGTGGTGGTGGTGGTTTGAACGATGGAACACTCCCCTCCTCCCTCCCAACGACTCCAAGTTTTGTCCGGAAATTTCATAGTAATTTCCGTCCACTTGATCTTCGTAAGCTGACTTTATATGGAAGTCACACGGAGGATCAAACATCGTCACAGTCTTCTTCCCCTCAGTCGTCGGCTAGCTGTGGGAGTAGTCAGGACAATAGTCCCAAGACAAGACATTTTGGACAATGTCACAGTCAGGACTCTTTCATTCTCAAACGACAGAGTTCTCAAACAAGACTTAGAGAATCCCTCCTTACATCTCTTCTTTCTCCAAGGTTTGCCTTTATTGCCATGTATAGTTACGAGTTAGCTCATTTCTTTGGTTCCTTCCATCTCATTCACTTTAATACCCAGGGCACAATACACCATGTCAAACTAATTAATTCCCATTCATGACTGCCTCAGTTGCAGGATGGGAAAAGGAAATGACACTGAATAGTTTAGCTGTAATTATGGGGGCTAATGAGCTAAGAATGACTGCGTAGTTGTTGTTTGTTGTAATGATTTGACTTGTTGGAGTAGCGCTGGTCAAAAGGGACCCCTAAAGTAGTAGGGTAAAGAGGCTGTAGATTGTGAAACTTGCTAATAGCAGTGTCGTTTCTGGCGAACGGGATTGTTTATGCTTCAGAGCATACAGAAGTAAGCAAGTACATACTTATGTCTTTGGTTCGGCTATGTGAATATTTTTGTTTTTATTAAGCCGGGAGACCGGAGCTGTGTGCTCATAGTTGATGTAGGTATGTATCTGTGTGTTGTAATTCCCCAGAGAAGCTCCGGTCGGGCTGATGTTGATACACACTCGTAGTCTTTTGAGTTATGTAAGGTATTAGCGTTGAGTAATAAAAATCATACATTTTGCCCAGTCAGTCTCTTTCCTAAGGAAATGTGTGAGCTTCGTATGTGTGAAAACATTTAATAGTGTGTATGTCTGTAGTTTGTTCCTACTAGGATTCATTAGACCGGAAAAAAGTGAGAGAGGAAAGAGAATCTGAGGACTCAGCTAGACACACATAGGAAGGATGAGAAGAAAATTTGAGCTAACGAGCCTTTGATGATGAAACACTCCGCTGTTTTTTTCGTTTCCGCTATACTTTTTTTTTAAATGTATAAAAAAATGGCCCTTTCCTTGATTACATTGCATCGTCTATCAAAGCATCTTTATATGTTGTTTGGTTTGGCTTGGTTTGCTTTTGAAGATCGATTATTTTCTGTGACGTTCGTGTTAGTCACTAAATCTTGAGCTTATGTTTTTCCCAGGGAGTTCATGATGTTATGAGAGAAGAAAGTATAAGCTTGAGCTTTATAGGTAGATATCACGACCAAACAAACCCACAGGACACCAGAGCGTCCCCACTCACAGCATCATCTCCACAGTTTTCGCTGACACGGTCGTGCAATATGCATACTAATAGCTTCTCAATATTAGAACGTGAAGTAATTAAAATGTAAGTTAAATCTAAGGTAGACCCTAACTGTAGTTTTGCATAAGTATTTTCTCACCCATTTAATTACTGTCTATGTTGCTTATTACCACTATTATATCCCTAAAAACTTAATTACGTGAAGACAGCGAAAAAGCATATGTTTGAGAGCCAAAGTTAACAGGCCAACGTGGAGAGGTGTGTAGACAATGACAAAGTAGTGCAGGCTTCCTAGAATAAGGCTTAAGAGAGCAATGTTATAGTCGATAAAATCCTTGTAATTTGAAATAATGCATGAACTCTCAGGTAAGTACTTTTTTTTCTCGGTAATTCTCTGTGGTAAAGCATTTTATTAATTTAAGAATCAAACCTAACCTTCAGCTACCTCAATATTATTACTTTACTTTTTTAACCAAATTATTTTTCAAATTAAAAGACAATATCTTACTTACTCTTGAACAAAGGCACCGCATTGTATAAATGTAGAAATAAAAAACATTTTTCCAGATTTCATCTAACAGTCAGTAAATGAATCAAGCTTCAATGCTTACTCTTCAAAAAATTGGGAAAGTAATTTTACTGGTACAGAAACAGATTCAGCTGGATTTTATCATTGCTTAAATAACATCTTTTATCACTTCTATGAGCGAGAAAACCTCGCATTTACGCAATTAAACTAGCCAAATCAGTCAGTGTACTATAATCTTTCTTTGTAGCTCAAGTCAAGGTGAACACTTCTTCTATACCTTGTTTTCGAAGCCTCAATAGCTTGAAGCATCAGCTTCAGTAATTAAAGGTGGCAGAAGTCCTTCTTCCTCTTTAATATTTTGGAAATAATTGATCATGGGCAAATATTCCTGCACGAGATGGCAATACCCTATAATTTGATTTAGTACCTATTGTTGTGCACCTATTCAAGAGAATGAGAATTACTTCATTTACTGTTAAAAAACCAAAACAAAGTACACCTCCCGTTCGTTTGCGGACACTATAGCTAATAAATTGCATTGATTAAATGCTTAAGATTTACGGAGAAGCGAACATTATAATTGAAGGTTGATGTATTAACTTGTAACTTGTAATTACCTCGCACTCAATGCTACCGTAGATTCACTGTACAGTTTGGTATATGTATATAGGTACCGTAAACTCTCTAATAGAACGTCCGCGCACTATTCCATTCAGCCCCTCGGACCCCCTCGTACAATTAGAGACCCGCGCATTAATAGAGATCCGCGTATTATTCAAACTAACCGTTTTACTACTCTGAATGTAGTTGGAATAAACAGGCTAAAAACAAGAATTATGACATTTTTAAGCAACTTAAAAGTATGTGTCATTTAATACAAGCTATTCAGTGGCTAAAAAGCTAGGTTTACACTAATTTCTGTAGACTTAAACACTGAAAATACTTCCGATGACCCGCGTACTGTTAGAGACCCGCGTATTATTGGAGACCAGCGCATTATTCCATTCAGGCCCTCTGACCCCCGCGTACAATTAGAGACCCGCGTAGTAAAAGAGGATTTACGGTACCTACGTACATACATACGTTTAAAAACTTGTTTGCCTTGTACTTGTTGTCGAAATATTTCTTTCGATAAGTGGGCTCTACTATCATTGTATCAGTACCGCCTTCATAGCAGTCAGCATACTCCAGTAAGGATTCTCGTTTTGTTGCAAGGGTTCACTCGGTACGTTAAACTGCTCCATTCTTCCATTATTTCCACGTCATATGATGAGTAAAGGAAAAAGCTTTCGTACCATACTTAAGTGCACTTGAGTTACACCATCCGGAATAGACACAGATATACTTAACACTTTTCCTACCTACCGTAGGTACCGCCATTTCGTATAATTTTACAGTGTGATGTAGTTTCTCACTAGACACCTTGGAACGCTTTACATAAAAAGCACTTCAACACTGATACATCAATGTATGGTACATCATCACTGATATATCATCATACATCACATATATTGCTTATTGCAATAATAAAAAACTGCACAGTTGTGGTTGTTTTCACATAAACATACATACATTAAATCCGGCATATTTCAAATCCCGCAAAAACATGTAGCTAAATGAAAATGATTGCACTAACTGTAATTAACATTACCTACCTTACTTATTTTGAATAATTCCAATTTTTAATTTTTTAAGTCGACGCCGTTCGAGTGAGAAACAGATTTTGAAACGGAAAACCGAAACTGATGCGTAAAACTTAACTAGTTCCATCTGCACAAAATATCACAAATTGATGCCGTAAGTTTCCTGTTTCTAATGTTTTACATTACTTTGGTTTGCAGGACAAAGGAGATCGAGTTTACGGTGCCTCAAACATTAAGTCCATTGACTCCAACCTTTGGACGAAAAGGATTAAATTCTGGAGAATCAAGTCCTGGAAGTTTGTCGGGATCAAGATCTGAGACAGAGGCATCCACAAGCCGTGCAAATACTCCGTCCCCTATTTTCTTCCGGGGAAATGGATCCGAATTATCAGCTTGTAAGTTTATTCTCCCTGTCTATTCTACTTACCTAGCACAGACCAAAATTCGAAAGACCTCAAACTAACCAGAACCGACATTGTTAATCACCTAATTTAAAATTTCAAAGAGCTCTCCCATGAACAACTAAAAGCAGACATACAATCTCAACAAAATCCTGTCTAAAGAGAAAGTGCGTGCGAGAAGATAGAAATACTAATAGAACTTGAGTTGCTCGAGACTTTCCTGTAAGCTTCCATCCCTGACAATGTAGACATCTAGTACAACTTAAATACCTTCAGAGTCTCTGCCAGAATCAAACTCAAGCATAAATTGGCTTTACTTTACATCTTGTCCATCGGTTAAGGTATAGACACACTCCCCACTTTTCCTACAAACAAGCCCTTTCTGGATGAAAACAAATTTGCTGTTAAAGTATTACTGTTTCCTGGAATTTATCATAGTAATCCTGAAAGATTCGATTGTAAGTGACAAATGTCTCTCGGGCTCCATCTTGTATATTATAATGCATAAGCCACGTGGAGTATCTAAGCGCATACAAACATGAAAAGCTCAGACAAGCAGAAAAGAGTCAGGCAGACTGAGAGACAGGCACGCGTTTACTTCAAGTCCCTTTTTAAACCTCAAATAATAATCAAATTCATTCAAAACACGTGCATTGCATCTTGCATCCCCTTCTGACTGTCATTCAGTTCTACTTCGTTTTCATTTTAGTATAGTGCTGTAATTATTTATGGAATTCATCAGTTGTCCATTCTAGCTTTGTATTTTGTCCTGAATTAGTCTCATCAATTCAGAATGCAGACCAGCAGATGGTATACATATATGCAGTGTGTGAATGGCGAACATTTGTATCAACAAAATCTATTAATAATACTATGATGAATTCGTAATTATGGTGGGATCCCGAGATTCTTTGGCGTTTGTGGTAAGAGGAAGGAGCATCAGGCTACTATATAATTATTTCAAATCAGTGATAGTAACCAAGGGTATAATATAATAAACTTCAATGGTCCATATGTATTTGTGAGCTATGCGATAGTAATGATTATAGACGAGATTACCCCATTAAATGGAATGGGGCAGAAAATAATAACGTGACTGCGTGTTCTAATTGTCAATATTTTTCCGTATAAATTATTCGTTTCTTTGTATACAGAAGCTATTCCTACGATACTTCTGTTGGTTCTTTTTGTGGAGGAAAAGTGAAAGCCAAATAATTGTCTAGATTATTTAAACAATATTTTGACTTTGAGCACGTTGTAATTACGGAAATACGTATAATTGAGCGCCTACTGAGGTAGAAATAGACTGTAACTCTGGAAGGGATCACATAGTGATTAAAGAAGAGGATTTAACCATAACTGTTTATGACAGCACTCATTTCAGATTGAAATGGAATGAAAACATGAGGACTGTCTATGCCCTTAGAGGATTTCACTCAATGTCGCTGGATTTAGATACTTTTTTTATTTAGAAATGCATGAGCTGCAGTGTGGAAATCCGTGGGAGGAAATGAAAGTTTTATGGTGAAAGTCATGAGTTGAATTCCGCCCACGCAGTAGTATGTCTATTTGTAGTAAGGAAAAGGAAAGTCAAGTCAGGTTTGAAGTTTGCATGTACCGATACTTGTTGAGCCCTTGTGGCAAGACAGCTAGAGAAAATAATAATATACGGATTCTTTCCTTCAACACCCACGCATTCCCTTCCTACTCCAACCTTCGCAACTCTATTTCGGCTCACAATGTTTATCTCTCTTTCACTTTTCACAAAGTCTCTATTTATGGATCTCACGCCCACGTCTTGCTTTCCCTGCATTTCATCTCACTGGAGTGTGTTGCACTTCTTGGGATGATACTGAAAATGAATCTTAATCGGATTACAACCCCAACTTCTGTCACAATTACCATTATTGCAATTAACTTGCTTGTCTACAAATTTGTCCACTCTAACTCTCTTCAACTTTCTTTGCTTTTCACCAGCCCTGGTTGCATAACTTAACCGTTTGCCCTACCCATATTATACAAAAATATTATTAAAAATATGGCAATTTCGTAGAGGAAATTACATTGCTTTTAAATTAAGGATTTGTTAAGCCAGGGAACGACATAATCGTCAGACCAAAGAGCAAAGCTAGAGCCTTAAAGGGTAAAAAGGGCTTGTTCCCCACTTTTCACGGTCAACCAAGAGTAGCTACAGATAGATTGAAAAAACCGCAAATAAATAGGATGTTCTTTTACACCAAGATAAAGGAGCAATACAAGAAATAAAACGCCTAAAGTTTGCTTAGTCAAAAGTGAAAGGAAAGTCCGAATTCGAGGTATAGAAATCAGTTGGTACAGAAATAGAACCTGCAGAAAGACAAGAAAAGTGGGAGCAGTTAGAAAATCTTGGGATGTGCGGTGTAAATTCCAATGAAGAAAGGAGAAGAAAGTGAAACAAAACAAAATGTAAAAAGCAATTATGATAATTGAAACGATAAGGATTTTCTTCCTGTGCTGTAATCAAAAAACTGTAGAGATCCCTACAGCATGCGTTTCGTAGCCTTGATGTCGATAGTGAATTTGTTTCTTTTTCTTGAAGAATTCTTTGGAACGGAAATCTCTTTTAGTAGACCTTCACCATTCTTCTTGCTTCCAAGTCTGCATTGATAACGTAATCTAAAATTCAATCGTAAATGCAGTGTCGTATAAAGGATGGCTCGTGCAACAATAACAACAACAATAATTAACTGTGTCCAATTCTTTCCAACTGAAATCGATAAGAAAGTTGGGCCGTTTCTGTATCTCTATATCTCTTATTGTTACGTCTCTTCTGGATGAAGAACATGTTGCAATAAAGTATCTTCAAAAAACGTACACCTCAGCTCTACGTAGAACAATGCCGTTTACACAAAGAAAGTGAGTAGCTTCCTTCTTTATTCACCTTGCATACTAGCAAAGACTTAGAAGCACTCTCAAGCAACTTTAAGTTTCTTCCAGTTTTGCAAGTACCTACATTGTATTTCATTTCCTCTCGCCTTTCCCGACCTGTTCGTCCTCCAAATCCTCTCTGTACTCCCCTCATACAGATGAACGGTTTTTCAGTGGAGTAAGTTACTCTTATAGGAAACAAAATTCGTAGATATTATCTCTTGACTGGCCCTATAAACTGTATTCATCTTTATACATACTGTAATATGGTTGAGCGCAGAATCTATAAAGCTGTACATTGTGGTAAATCAAAAAGTAAAATAACTATGTAATGGATACGAGGTATCCCAGGAAATATGAAAATTAATCCAGGCGGTTTATCCAGCTTGCTTCCCACCTGGTCTGCAACTTTTTAAGGCTATTGGTCAAGGGATTGTGGGGAGGAAAACACAGTTGGTTTACCAGTGAACTAAAAGAAAAAGAAAATGTAAAAAATAATATAAAGAGCTCTCTGCAATGAACTAAAAGGTGAAAAGAAACCATTTGCTGTAGACGTACACAATCAGAGGTACAACAGAGTAAAAGATACTAATAGTTTTTATGGCTACTAAATGTTCGGCTGTGACCAAAGTTTTCACTTGCGTTTCAATTTTCACATTTTGCATCCCATCTCCCACCGTGCTAGTACCATGCCAGCTTAGCAATTTCAAGATCGTTACATACGATTTCCATTACATGCACGCAGTACTTGTAATATATAAGTTGTGCAATTCATAGTAGTTTAGAGTGTAGACATGGCATTTAGATGGAAATGACAATTTGGAGAGCACTTGTAAACTCGTGAAATGTGATGCGTTTGTCTCGTGTAGGTTTTTTCTATAAGCGTGGTTGTGGTGTAAACAGTAGGACGGGGAAAGTAAGTGAGTGAAAGTAGACGTGAAAGTAGGAGCTAAATGGATAGAATTATTTGGCGAGTGTAACACGAGCTCCTAGTCGTCAGTCTCATGACAGAGACTTTGTCAAAAGAGGTGGGATTGTGATACCAAGTTGAGAGCAGTAGAGAGGAGCCCACAACGAGAGTGTGTAGTGAAAGCATGATAATGTAATCACTTTGTTCGTTTGTTCTTTCGCTCCTCCATTTCCCTCCTATCTCACAACATACTCCATCCTACAGCTATCTAAATGTCTAAACTACGCGGAATGGATAAAAGTTTTATTATTTAGTTGCTTTAGTTGCCGAAATTTCATGCATCTGTATTTTGTTGAACGACATAGCATTAAATGTCGTCCTTGTCCTTCGCCTTGTGTGGTTTCTCAGACTCAAATTTCTTGAAATCCTCTTCTAGATTCATGCGAATTAATTCAGACAAAATAAAACGAAAAAATGAGTGCTGTCGTTGCCTTTGGAAATTATCCATATGAGAGCAAGTACATGTCTTTTAGACAAGAAATAATATACGCAAATAATGTACGAATACATAAGTCTTTTCATTTTAGGAAGACGCAGAAGACAGTTAGGATAAAGGAAATACAATAATGTAAATTTTACTTGATGATAATGCTTCAAATGTTTTCTGCTGCTGGGAATTGAGGTGAAAATGAGGAACTGAGAGACATAGAGAGGAAAGAGAGAGAGAGAAAGAGAGAGAGGCTGTGTGGACATTCATCAAAATAATATAGAGTGGCAAATGTAATAAATAATGGAAAATAAATAATGGAAGATCTGGTTGGGAGTATTCACTCTTCCCTATGTTATTGGCCTTGAGCTTTCTACTACGATCGTTTTCCATTTCATGCGCTAAGCATTGAGTTGGAGTTTATTCAGTTGCAAGTTTCGCCTTTCCTTGCTTTCCCTGTGTAAGTAAGGATGCTAATCTATAATTTGATTGGCACATCAAGGCCCTGAACAAATTTTGCATTGCAGCACCAGTTTCTCTATGTAAACGCGCCATCGTTCCAAAATATAGATATCGACATGCAAAATGGTGTCTCTAAATTGTGTTCCTATTCCCAAACTTTCTCCTTCATCACTTTCAATCGCTATGCGTCTACATTTATTTCCACGCCGGAGCTTATACAAGGAGTGACGGAGACAGTTTCTGGTTGTGGTGGTTGTGCTCGGTTTAGACAGAAAAGTGAAATCAATTGGGAATCAAAATTTTATGTACACAAGCTCTACCTTTCCTACTTTATTTTGTCCCCAAGGTAATCCATAAAAAGACAGACCTTGGCTCTGGTTGTGGCTTTGACTTTGACTCCTTATGTCAACCAACCAATCTGCGTCTGTATGCTATCTTATATTTCCAGATTCAGCTTACCTTCCAGTGTCACGGCCATTGACACGACCCACCTTTTTCAAATCGGATATCCAATAAAGTCTTGACGCAAATAATAATAAAAAAATATCCACCATGTTATTTCAGATTGTTTTGTATGTACAATTGAGCTGTCTCATATCACGTCCCTCATACCTTATTATACTCACTTTTACCCCAGTGATTGCTCAAGGGATGATGCGTAAAGGATTGGAATTAGGTGTTAGTTGAAAGTTTTGAATTTAAAGGCTCCAGCAGAACGTCGGACGCAACAAGGAAGGGAAATCAGGAGAGATTGTGCGAAAACTTATGGAGAAGGGAGGCCGTTGGAAGTAATAAGGCAGAAATAAAACGCGTGAAGGAATCATCTCGAAATGAGGTGCAGTGTAGGTATATCTCTATTTTTTTATGAAAGGAACTGAAATAGGGAAATGTATTAGCATTCTCAACATGTGTCTACCTCTATCGATTTTCTCGTGTTCACTATATTTCACTTCCTGTGTCTGCTCTGTGCTCTCATTTCCAAGGGATTGAATGTAATGTCCTCACTCACTCCTTGCCATACGCTTTCCATCCCATTACAGTGTATGGTGGATGGGTGCTCTGTCCTTGTCCTTCGAATCTCTCAGCATCTAAACAAATAATCGGACACTAAAAATTGGAAATATCCTAAACTCTCTATTCACTATTAGATCTGCCACACCAATGCATACTGCATTTTTAGCTGATACTCAGTTCTCTGAAAAAACATTACAGTATATATACCTATGCTACTTTCATAGCTTGCATAGCTTTACCGTGTACACTTTCTTTCTCAGAAACCCAGCCCGAATACTTTGAAGAATTTGTTGACAATTTCCATTTTGCTTTTTGTAACTTTCTCAGTTTTCTTCTATCTTGACAGGGGATTTTGTACACAACACTGTATTGACTTAAAGACGCAATCGAAATTCCAGTTAGAAATTTGAGTGAGTGTACCAAGTTTGATTCTGGGTACTGGATAATCTATTTGACATAAGTTTACAAAATGCTTAAATCTTGTTCAGAAATATAAAGAATTACATTGGAATAATACTATTTAGCCAATTGCAGTACAACCCCGCAAGTCCTGTAAGCATGTCAGAATCCTTCTTAGAAACTGTCACACTGTAAGCCTCTTTCGAGATGCGAAATAATGGAAGCATTAATAAGTCGATAGTTGGAAATACAGGGAAAGAGTGAAAGGGGAAAACAATGCTCAGGACATAATAGACTTTCATTTCTACTCTGAAATAATCAATTGGCACTGACTTTGACTTTGTCTCTGTCAAGGTTCTAGTTGAAAAGCACTTTGGTCCTTGTTCTTTTTTCTTTACATATCTTTTGCCGTTAAACCTCTAGCTTATATGTTGCACATAATTTCTTGGAATTCAGCGACATTCGATCGATGACTTATAGGATGCGAGTAAAAAAGTAGAAGCCTCGCCAGAGACGCTCACAATCAGCGTAGGTACTTACGAAATGACAGAATATCATGCAGGCACGGAAAGTGGAAGTATGTGTAGGAATATGAACGTTCATTCCCGTTCCTTATTTTAGCAAATTTACTCGAGCTTGATTTATAATTGGAGAAAGTAGCAGCTTGTAGAAAAATTCATGAATATGCTTATCAATGTTATTATGCTGTAATATAGTGAGATTTTGTGCTCGAGGAAGAAAGGGAAGATGAAGCTATGACTGCCGTGGGAAGGAAAGTACACTAAAGAGAAAGTCTCTATGTCTATGTAGGTATTTAAAGCCTACATTTCCATAATGAAAACAAGGATGGACGAGACGTGAAAACCCTTTTACAGCTTTTACCTTCAGGGTCACTTAAACATCTGTTCGAGACTCACTTCTCCTTAGTCTCTCCTTTCCCTTTTGTACCATGAGTTAATTCTTCCGCGAAATATGATTTTATACTATTTTCTAAACAACTGCCGTCGAAATTAATAATTTAAAATGGTCCGGCTACAGGATCTACAAATGGAGATATCTGTGTAATTAGGCATATTAAAATTTTCCTTGGAAAATATCTGTGAGCTAAAACGAAATCTAGCTGTATTGGTAGCAGGTCTAGTCTAGTATAAATTAGATTCCTTTATTCTTCCAGTTGATATATGGTCATGGCCGTTACAACCCCAGGTCTAGTCTAATATGAAAGAATGCAAAGGATATGGAGCCTATTATAAATAAATACTGTTTAATATAGCTGTCAAAATTAATCGTTTTTAAAGCTCCTTCTTTAACCAAAGAAAAGCTCGGCAAAAACAAAAGAACAATTGTGCTAGTAGCACCACTCTCTTGAAGTAGATGCTGGGGATAAATTATAAAGATTCTTGGAAGAATTTGGAAGATGAGATATTTAACATTGAACTCAGTGTATAAATCAGGAATTATAAGAGAATAGAGCAGACACATACGTTCTGGTTCCCTCTCAACTACATAGCAATAATGTGTTGCTAACGTCTACTTTAAAAGTCGATGGGGATAATAATTGTTTCCAGGAAAAAGATCACATCTCCCCATTTCACGTTCACTTCATTCTCATGTTCTCTCTTCCCTGGGCAGACAGTCTCCGTGATTCCATAAGGAGCTTATACCTGCTGCTTTCACTTCTACTTCAGTAGAAGCCTGTCTTCTGCCCCTCCAACCCACCGTATATGTAGTCTTAAGCTGTGGATGAAAGTATTTTCGTGTCAAAGTGAAATTAGATACGTTTACTAAGTACAGTCTGTATACTTTTGTTTCCACCATGCAGATGAGTGCTTTGGGAGCTTCCACGTCCAAATCGAAAATACTAGTCACAGACACTCGGTCCTACGCTTCATGCATACTTAGCCAAGTGTTGGGAATTTCAATTGAGACGCAACGCTCGTAGATGTGTGTGCTCTAGGGGCGTAACTTAACTCCATTAGCTTATTAGCTGGAGAACCCACTTGGAGAGCGCGTATCCTATTATTATCATTGTTAACCAAAGTCGTTTTTTTCGAAATTCAAAAAGTACATTATCCTTATGTATATCCACGTATGAAAACTGAAACTGAAATATATTGACATTACTAGTTAATAATACTTCGACGGCCAGCAGCGGAGGCCGAGTTGGTTGGTGAAAGTAAATAAGATTCTAAGCTCTCTTCTTTATGAACATCAACTGAGACTCTGAATTCCATAATTCTAATCTTTTTCAAATAAAAGTTCATTGCTCTCTCTCTCTCTCGTCTTGTTTTTTTTATCCTTTCTTCGTTGACATTGGTAATTGATTCTCATTTAATTAAATTATTGTATAACCACATTGTACTTTTACTTTAAACGTAACTACCTAACATGGTTTTGGAATCGGTATATTCTATCGATTTCGAATGTCTCAATTAGTCTGACTGATGACGGTGAGTTTGATGGGCATGCTCTGACTTTAGCATTGAAGGATAACTAAAAATGGTATGTTGTGTGGCACAGAGAAATATGAGTACATAGATCGATTTGTACTGAAAAGAAGGCTAAACCTTGTCGCAAGGTTTACAATTACCAGTTATTCAAGAGCATGTTAGGAAAGCAAATCAATTTTTTCAATTATTTGTTTTGGGAAGCAGTTGGATTTGAGTCACATGAGCTTCAACCCGAATGGGGCTTAGGTCGTGTTATAAAATAGGAAAAACATGTAGCATGTTGTGAGATTTTTAAGGTAAACGAATTATTGTTACTCTGCTTCATTTTCGGCTAAATTATGTTGAAATTGAAATGCAATGCTGTATGAAATTACACCAGTATGACAGTATTCTGTTTGTTCGTGGAGTAAATTCGTATCATTGAGTTGAATTCTTTATAACAATTGAACTTTTCGGGGGTAAAAGTTGAATAACCTGTGTCTTGTCAGAACAACATGTTCCCGTTACTACGGCCGTTCTATGTATATCTGTCGTGGAGGTACAATTGCATTGCATAACGTTACCTGTCCACTTACCTCTGAATTCCAGGATAGACTAAATTCCTATAATTATTTCTTTCATGCCATCAAATAAGATGCTCTTCGGTGACTTTCTCCTAGAGTCTTGAGTCTGAAATTGAACAAAAGGAAGAGAAAGTCTAGACGAATTTTACTCATGCGTTCAGTTGATACTTTCCCTTTGATTCCCTTTGACTCTTTTTGCTAACATAAAAGTTTTGTCATAGTTTCCAACTCTTGTACAAGAGAAGACCTGCGGGGTTAAAATTTAGTTACTCAAATTATGAAAAGCAGTATGAATTAATATATAATTGTAGTGCTGTCAATGCTAATGATGCTCTTGACTTGTTCGACAGGCACAATGGGAGGTGGTCTTGGTGGACTTAATCCGGAACTGTACAAATCCCATCCGGAAACCGAAGAAGAGGAAGGTGTAGAGTATCCCGAGATTCACTTTGGTCGTGTTTGGTTTGCATTGGAGTATGAGACCACGTCGGAAAGGCTCCTAGTCACTTTGATCAAAGCACGGAATTTAGCGGGACGGGGAGCAACTGGAGGTTCTTGGACACAATCCGCTCAAGCTCCATCAACTTCAACATCAGCAGCAGCAGCATCCACCGCAACAGCATACTCAACATCTTCATCCGCATCCTCTCTGTCATCTTTTCCTTCACATGGGGCCACCAACATGAGCATGAACACGTCGAGTCATAATTGCTCCTGTAATCCATTTGTGCGTGTCTCCCTCTTCCCCGATGAAAGACGAACTCTTCAGTCAAAGCCCAAGAAAATGACACGACATCCACAATTTGACGAAACTTTTGGATTCCAGGTACACACAACTCAGCTAGAAACTCAAATAAGTTAATCTTAACTAAACCTATAGAAGAATCTTCAGATATTAGACAGATTTCACAATAAAAATGATACATAAAAAGACTCGTGGCCAAGTCCAGATTTTTCTCTCGGATAAACTTTAGTTTTGATATTATACAGTATTTCATCAGAACTTTCTACATGGGGAACTTTAATAAAAACCTACGAAAGAAGAAAGGAAAGGAAATCTAAGAATATTGTTCTAACTCTAACTCTTGTTTTTCCCCCTTGCATGGTTACTTTCTCCAGAAAACTTTTTTACTTGTCGTTTTTGATTTCGTATTCTTTCAGTTCCCCCAAAACTTTAACGAGCAGAAAATTGAAAAGATGGGATCTTGGGAGAGCACGGATACCTGTAATAGTAAGCTAGTATTCAAAGACAAAGAGAATAAGGCATCAGTTACCATATCAAATCCTAATGGCTCATAAATTGCATTGAATTTTCGTCACGTTACGCTCACGGAATGTATCAAATATCAGAGTTTCTTGTTTCTGTTTCCGAGTATTTATTAAATCAGTCCATAAAATAGCACTAGAAAAAAGAAAATTTTCAACGTTCATTTACTCTAGTGCATTGCGTTAGACTTGCATATGTAAAATTAATGACGGGTTAGCAATGTTTGTTGGCGTCTGAACGTCAATTTCCCCGTCAACTAGCCCGGGCTAACTCTGTAGGGATGAACAAAGATGCATACCTACCTATGTTAAATTAGCTCTCAAATGTAGTTAAACTAAAACTGCTTAAACACCATAAATCATGATGCACTAAAAATTAAATCATGTGAACTTAAAAGTTTATTTCCCAAGTACCTTAGCTATATCTTTAGCCTTTGTAATTAGCTTTATTATTTGGTGAAAGTAGAAGGAGAAAGTAAGGCTGGGGAAAATTAAGGGTAGCTGGTATCAATACATTGGCAATACAAGTTGTAGATGCTCATTTTCTTATTACATTAATACTTTTTTCCATATACTTTATTAAGACAAACAAAATGAGCAAAAATCATTGAACTGACTAGTGAGATATATATATAGAGTGGCTAAGGCTACAGAGAGAAAGCTAAAAACTTTTTCTTCTTCTTTTTCTACTCTAAACCTTCTTCTTGTTCTTCAAAGTCTTCTTTTCTCTTAGAAAAATCGCAAATTTTATTGTCTCTTGTATTTCATTTTCTCAAGTGAACTCAGCGCAGGATTCTATAACAGCATCAGTATCAGTGGCAATATCAAAGTTGAAAAGGATCAGGCCCGCTCATGCAAGTGCACGACTTAGTATACATACTGCATTCAGCATAGGAATATTTGTATAGCTATAGTTAGGCAGTACTGCTATTTACCCAAGCGTTCACAGTGGTATTTACAAGTCAGTCTAAGGCCATGGGAAGGTAAAGAAAGTTTATAAATAAATTCTACCTCTTGAACTTTGGAAGGTAAATCTTCTTTTTCTTGCATTCGGCATTCGTGAGGAAATTCTATTGAAAATGAAAGTTGAGAAATTGAAGAAATTGGAGAAATGACGAATAGGAATAAATAGCATAGGAAATTATTTCCCTGTAGTACCCAACATGGATTCTTTCTTTTATGTAGTGTAGGCCGGAGAGAGTGAAAGCGAACAATTATCCGTCTCTGTGTGTGATTATAGAAGGATGAGAAGACGGAGGAAATACTTTTTTTCTTGACTTTCACCCTTTCCACTCCAGGCTATCGCATCTTGTGGTAAAGTCAATGAGATGAAATGGAAGCGAGTAAATAAAGCAAGGTTGTTTTTAGTTCCGATGAGTTGTTAAATTGTACGCGGAAGCGCTCATGCTAACTTTATTAAGTGTACCGTCGGGAATTATTTTTACAAACTGTAGTCCACTCTCAACCCTCTACGTAGATGCTCCATCACTATTATTATTCTACTTACTTAGTTTTTCCGTGACCGGGCCTCAAACTGCGCTATGGTGAGGTGTAGTGGTGCGGGTTAAACAGAGGCTAGATCGACAATTAAAGGTAGGATAGACATGGACAGAGAGGAGACTGGACGGTAAAAAAAACATGAGAGAAGATCGTAAATGTATTTTTAATGGTCCGTCTTTGTGTTTTACGACTTGGAATTGTGTGTACATTTATGTAAGTATTTTTTTTCACATACATTTCTTTCTGTCTGTCTTGTAGATATCTAAAGCTGGCTTACAAGAGCGAAGTTTGAAACTGTGCTTTTACGATATCGACGAGAGTAAAAAGTATCAAATGTTGGGCTACATTATTCAGCCGCTCAAAGACATTGACTGGTCTTTTGGGAAGCAGGTAATTTTCTATTTCCTTGAATGTTTTCTTTTTTCTTTGGGAATTTCCTCCCCGCAGTTTACATGTTTTCTTTGGATGCCGATTTTCTGGTTGGTTGATTGGTTGACTGGCACTGGTGCTATAAACGATTTGAATTAAACTCATCTTTGCGTGTCTTCGTCGCTGTTGCTGACCCAGCCGAAGAATATTTATTGGGACTTGATGAGTTTTAATTATTTTAATTGGTTGCTCTCAAAATTACAATCGACAATCTTGTCATTGGCATTGGCAGTGGCTTTGGAGATTCACCCATGAATAATACTAATAGTGTCATTCGCAGTAGCTGTGGAAGTGAGAGCGATGAAAGCAATTCTGGGAGTCATTAGTGCGAATAATTATTACTGACGTGACGTGATTGAGTCCTTGTCCTTTACACTATCCATTATGCATGCACAGATCCATCTCCCATGCTTTCTCTTTTAGGCTGGAGCTACCCACATACATAAGTAAGTAGTTCAGGATGGAGAACGAAGTTATAGAGCGTTGTTTAGTTTAGTGCAGTTTAATAAGGAAGCTTAATATGATTAGTGAGTTAATTTGTGAAGGTAAAACAATTAAAGAGCTCTGTCTGTACTGTCTGTCATTCAGCCTCAGGGACGCCTATATGAGTTTTCACCATCAAGTGTATTTCAATTAATTCTCCCATGTACTTCTTTCTCCCTCCCTCTCTTTCTCAGCACATCAACATTAACATTAACAGCAACAACCGGACGATTTTCTTGGGCTTTTGGTTAGACTCAATTTGAATTTTCGGTTGTGTCGTGACAAGAAATGATGGAGCGTAATAGAGCCTGTAGTTAGTCAGAATGAAATAAATGAGAATTCCCAATTCCTTCGGGCCACAATAGAATCGTAGAATAGAATATAAGCTTGAGTCAAAGTCAAAGTCATGCCAAATCCATATTCAATGCCAACTCCAAGGCATTCCCATGCTGTTGCCCCGGACGACGGAGGTCATCAAAAACCTATTTTTACCGTGACGAATGTTAATATCTGGGTAATGTGACACCTTTGACGCTATCGATGATGACGAAGATATGACAAGGACAATGACAGGGACATGGACGAGCTATTATAATTTGCTCCAGCAAAATCACTTCGATAGCAAAATATTTTCCGAGGCGGAAGCAACGAGGCATGAGAGTAGCTATCTCTGTAGATGACGGGGGATGTTCAGATAGCTGCTGCGATTACTTTAGTCAAGCAATTCAAAATGTTATATAAATGCATACGTCGTATGATTTAATCAAAATATTGAAACTAACGAATTGTGAAGGGAGAGGAAAAAGTTCAAGTAAATTTGAAAAATGAGGCTGTAAATAATTTGTGATGACGTAACGTTCATTTTGCATAATTCTAGGTGTTCAAAGAAGACTTACTCCGAGATAGCGGAGAGTTATCACCAAATATTGGAGAAGTTCTCGTGTCGCTCTGCTACAACATCAACATTTCACGTCTTACCGTCAATATTATTGAGGCCAAAGGGATCAAAGTATGTTTATCCTTATGTATTATGTAAAGCCGCATTATTATAATATTTTAAAAGCTTTCCTCGCAAGACGTTTTTAACATGCTAAATTGAAGCTTCTCAATAGTTACACATACATTATTGCTATCACTTTACAGTCACGAGAGTCGGCTTCTGGTTTATATGCCAAAATCTCTCTCATTCAGCATACAAAGATTATCAAGACAAAGAAGACGTCTTCTGTGGCTGTAAGTTTTTCCTATCTAAATCCTCCTCTTTAGAAGTTTAAGGATTTAAGACTCATTTAATCAGTTACCTTGATTCATTTATTTGCTGCAGCTCTAAGTTCATTTTATTCCATCTCATAGTATCATATCAGCCCAAAAAAAACTTAAAATTGTTAAAGTATAGTATTCATAAATTGGAAGCAACCGTTTCTGTAGAGTACCTAGTACCTAGTAATATTTAAATTAAAAAAATAACTAACTGAAACCTGAATTGCCGAAGGGTTTCTCCATAGCTCATTGTATTATTCAATAAAAGGCGGTGACTTTTTGGAAAGCTGATTGACTTTGGCAAAGTTGACGGGAAGTCACGTGCGATTATATCCTAGACAGTAAACTGTATAAAAAATTAACCAAATACGTCAGAAGTCATTATCGTTACAGTTGAGCTTTAGAAGTTTGGGTTGAACTTGCGTAATAATTAAATAATGATAATGGCTACCATCAAAGGTGATAAGATTCCGGAATCTCAAATCAGGAAATCATCAATTACCACAGCGTACATATTGCTTAGTAATACGAAAACACAAATGCTTACCGATACACACAAATGTACACGTAGGGATGCCCTCATATACTCATATACTGTTACAGACCTATTAGGCCTGTCCTAACTATATAGGTAGGTAGGTATGTATGTGTGGAAGTAGTGAGGGTAAAGAG
>JAQFZC010000466.1:0-49944 GCA_034695205.1 Dicyrtoma fusca
GTTTGCACGCGAGCGACGTTTTTAAATTTTTAAATTACAAAATTGCACTTCGTTTTGAAAAGGTTCGCCATGGCTGAGTAATGTAATGCAGCAGATTAAGTACAGAAAGTACAGATACAGAATACAGAGCGAGAGCATAGAACACACTCAACACACTTTCTGACTAGTGAGTGGAATACATACAGACAGACAGCACACAAAAAGAAGATTGGATGGGAATTTTTGGGAGATGCGATGGGAGATGAATAGAGAGAGAGAGAGACCCAAATTTTGTAGTGTCTGTAACTGTGTAGTTATTTAGTTGGGATTTACACTATACTTTTACTTACTCCTTAAGTACTTACTTCACTTGGTTGAATGTTGAATCTCCATTCAATATGATTCCCTCCCGTCCTCGCCGTCATGTGACGATGAGAGAGAATATTATAGATTCGAATTTATTAGACAACATTACGTAGGAGACCTAGACCCATGTAATTACATAAAGGGGCTATAGTTTACCCCATGTATATATGTATACTTTTGTACAAACTATCTAAAACTAGTAACTACACATTACAAACAACTCGACTAACCACACTAGAACTAGAAAATAGACAAACTACAGTTTACAAATTATCTCGGTGAAGGAACAGAACGAAGCCAACCGTCCCAACCCAACCAATACCAACAACACCAACAAACTAAACACCACCCGACTTACTTACTTACTTAAGCCATAATACAGACATTATATTATAACATTATATACTTCCTTCCAGTAGATTGCAGAGAGAGAGAGAGAGAGACACCCGAATCAAGTCTACATAATTATTTTATTTTTATTCACAAGTATATTAAGTAGTGAGCATTGAGCAAGTGCTGGAGGAGACGAGAGTTCTTTTAGCTTCCTCCACTTCTTCCCTATTATTTCCATTTAGGTCTAATATATGGTGTGTAATATAATCATAATATATCTATAATTAAGTTGATACGCGAACGGAGCGGACGGACGGGATGTTGGATTTGGATTTGGTTTGGTGGATACATGTGAAGTGAACAACAAAAAGTATTTATAATTTATTATAAAGTAAGTGCCTTTACGACCATTACATTCAATCACTGATTGACAGAGCCTATTTTTTTTAAAAAGAATTTTACAAATAAATCTAAACAAATTACATCACAGACTTCACTTCAGGTGTCTGGCTCTGACAGTGAGATTCTCCAGGGCTAGGTAGAAGAGTCTATTTTTTTTAAAATTACTATTCCAAATTCCAATTCGAAGCCCATTCCCAGGAGTAGGAGTCCCAATTCCCAAACCAATGTTCCCAAATATATTCTAATTCTAAAGAGTCCGTCCCAAACTCACAACCTCATCAATTTCAGTGTTTCATCGGTCTATAGAACTGGGATTTTATTCTCTTGTTCTTGTCCTTAGTTAATAAATCGTTCGTGACCATTCCAATGTTTTATGTCAAGTAGGTAAGTCAGAGTCAGTCACACATATAATACACACAAAAATTGTACAATTCATATAGGTAACTACATTTGACCTTGAAATAATTTTCAGTTAATTACGATATAAGTCTGCTCGTGATTAAAAGATTTATATGCGTGGTTTAATTATTATAATAATTAATAGCTAATTGTGTTGTCCCTTTTTACTCGTCACTCTCGTGGTCACTGACACTCCCTGACCTGTCCAATTAATTCTTATGTAAGTGGTAGTAGAAGCAGTTTTTGGAGAGACAGAGGACACTAACCGTAAAATGTTGTCTTTTATTTGCAGGATATTTCTTTTGTCAATGAGCCATCATTGGATGTTACAATTACAACCCAGACGAAGAGAAAAGGCGCCCGAATTCGGCATGTACCACATTGAACAGTCTTATCGTTAGTCACTATTTGAGACCTGTTTGGATAAAACACAAGAGTACCTTTCGCTCGGAACAATCAAAAACGGAACCATGAGTTTGAAGTTGATAGAGGAGCTCCAAGCGGAAATCTCCTTCCGAGATAAAATCATTCGAAAACTGGAATTAAGGATTTTGGACAAAGAGGAGGAGATTTTGCAGCTACGCTCGGATTTAGATAAAGTATGTATTTAAAGAGGATAATGCTCATTTTTTGTAATAATGAAGTTATGTAATTTAATTTACTTAATAGTTGGAATTTATAAACTATGTGTTTAAATTGACAGTACCAATCCATTATCCACAATCAGTCACCTCTGAGTAGCCCAACCAAGTTACCGCCTTCCCCCACAATTGCTAAGCCAAGAATACGTGCTACAGGTATATCCGCAGAACCTCAAGGATCAAATGAACCCGATATTATTCAGCAAGAACTTCCCGTTTTCCCCAAATCGGACAGGTTTGCTGCATTATATAGTTACTTACTCAGCTTTGATTTTTCCAATTTCAACGGAAGCAGCTATAATTTAAATTAATCATCTCAAGTTTTTTTTGTGAAACGATCGACTTCGGAAATAATATTATGATGCAAATCTGAAATTAATTCAAGCATCAAAAATGTATCAATAATGTCAAGACAAAATCCTCTACGAAAGTTCTTGCTATGAATGAATAAACCATTTCCACCTGTAATAAAATAGCATCATTTGTGTTGTAATTCTAAAATGATATTGTACTTAACTGTAATGGCGAAACATCGTTTCACCACTGTGCTTAAGTCCATTTTTGAAAAATCCAAATCAATTTATTAATTTCTTTAGATATTAACATTTGATATTCCACCTATTATTACAAACGTACTAAACGTAGAATGAAATGATTTTGAGCTAATATGCGAGTTAAGACCTGCTCATGTTTGCTTACAAAACTCTGACTCTATGTTCGTGTGTTTTTGTATACAGATCGAAGGAGCTTATTAAGTCCGCAATATTGGATAATGACTTCTTGAGGCATTTGGATCCTTCACGTGTGAATGAGCTTGTGGACTGTATGTACTCGGAGGAGTACGTCGAGAATGCAATAATCATAAGAGAAGGGAGCCCTGGCTCCACACTGTATGTCATGGAAGGTACGACTAACTTATTTCGTAAGTTTTGTGTCAATTCAAGTTCTTGTTTAGGCAGTATTGAATTAACTTTTATTTCTTTGAGACAGAGGGTCGAGTCGAAGTTTCACGCGAAGGCAAATACTTAGCAACAATGGTTCCTGGCAAAGTTTTTGGAGAACTAGCTCTTTTGTACAACTGTCAGCGAACAGCAACAATTAAAGGTATGTCATTTTTACATAGTACGTAAAACACCAAATCACTCCCCAGAGAGTTAATTTTTCAATCTCATGAGAGTGGGAGTTATTTCCTGCTTTACGGTATTTTAAGCGACGAATTTTAGTGTAATAGTAATAACATGTGTTGGAAATGAATATATTACATACTTGTGTTTCTTTGTGTTCTTTCCCGTTTGTTTTGGCTAAATAAAAATTAGCTGCAACACTGTGTCGTTTGTGGGCCGTGAAGCGACAAAGCTTCCAGACGATTATGATGAAATCAGGAATGATGCGACAAGCAGAATACATTGATTTCCTCAAAAGCGTTCCAATTTTCAAAAAATTATCGGACGAAAGCCTGAACAAATTAGTGGATCGTATTGAAGAAATGAATTACGAGAAAGGACAATGCATAATCAGACAAGGGGCACGTGGGGAAACATTTTTCATTATTGCTCGGGGCAGAGTCAAAGTAACCATGAAAGCGGAAGTGGATGCAGAGGAAAAATTTGTGCGATACCTTCACAGAGGAGATTTCTTTGGAGAAAAGGCCTTGCAAGGGTAAATAGTGTTTATTTATTTTATATTGTATTTAAGTATTTCAAATGCAGCCCGATAACACCCATAAAACACTGAAGAATTATATTTCAATTTTTTTTTTTGCACTTTTAGGGACGATTTGCGGACGGCAAATATAATTGTGGACGACGATGATGGTGTTACCTGCCTTGTAATTGACCGTGAGGCCTTTGATCAATTAATTAGCAATCTGGAAGAAGTTCGTACTCGCTACGATGATGCAAGTTCTAATCGCAAGAAGTAAGCTGCGCATTTTCTTAGGCTTATTTTCACTGTCCTAGTGTTCACATATGTAGCTGTATGATTTACAGATGTGCTTAAAATGCACTTGAAATATGTAAGAACATAAAAAATGAAGCTTTTTGGTGCATTTTTTAAATTGCTCATACATTACTAGGGAATAATTGTAATATGAAAATCGTTTATAATAGTAACTGATTTTGAATATTTTAAGTTTGCTATTCAGAGGATGAGGAACGGTGAGTAAAATTTAAAAAGCAGCCGGTTATGCAAACTACCTACTTTAATGCTGTTTTTATTGTTTTATCCAGTGGGTTTAGTTTCGTTCTTGTCCATGAGCATAAGTATGTGTATTTCTGTCTAAATATTTTTGTTTCAATTTTTAAGGCTCGATGCAGAGTTTTCCAATGTGGTCCTCAAAGATTTACGCGTGATAACAACACTAGGAGTTGGAGGTTTCGGTCGAGTTGAGCTAGTTACTTTAGCTTCGGATTCTAGTCGGTCGTTTGCTTTAAAGCAAATGAAAAAGAGTCAGGTGAGTTATTTGCTTGCACACATTTCTGTACGTTGAAAAGTATTTAACTATAAATATACAATTCATGTGGTATAGTTATATTATTGTGTGCGCTCCAGTAATAAAATGAGAAACATTAAAATGATGTTCCTACTTTTTGTCCCATCAAGTTAATTTCCATTCAGTTCTCTAATTCCGCAATTTGTTAATAATTTGGGTGCTAGTTTGAAGTATGCATAACTTTAAGCCATTTCCGAGGTCATAACTACTTTCTTTTAATTTCAGATCGTTGCAACACGTCAGCAAGAGCACATTAAATCTGAAAAGGAAATAATGCAAGAGTCTGCGTCCAATTTTATTTGCAAACTGTTCAAAACATTTCGTGATGCCAAATACCTGTATATGTTGATGGAGTGCTGTTTAGGAGGGGAACTCTGGACCATTCTTAGAGACAAAGGGAATTTCGATGACCACACCACAAGATTTTACACTGCGTGTGTCTTGGAGGCTTTTCATTATTTACATTCTAGAAACATCATTTATCGGGATTTAAAGCCCGAAAATCTACTCTTAGACTCTAGTGGCTTTGTCAAACTCGTTGATTTTGGGTTTGCCAAGAAATTACAAGTTAGTTTTCTTTGTCGTATTTTTAAATTACAGGAAGCTTCTAATGGTGAAGAGTTTCGTGGCAAAACGAGTTAAGCTTACTTTTTTCAGACATGAGGTTTTAAGTCAATCGTATAGCTTAGCACTAGAAACTACTTAATTTGAAATTTTGGAGGTCGAAGGTCACTGCAACTATTTTTAAAAGTTCCTTTTTTGGCAACCCAGGTCAAGTCAAGCAAACGTTTATCGGAAGAACGAGTTATGTAGGTCTGCTACGCTCTATTAGATAAAATTGGGTGGACTTAATTCGTTTGGCTAAAAAACACATGTCTAGCGATTTTTGAAAAATAGTTCCGGTGACCCTGGACCTCCAAATATTCACGTGAATTATACTCTAGTGCTATACCCTCTGATAGGCTAAATATTCAGTTTTTGAAAAAATGAACTTTTTTTGAATGCACTTAATGGAAAGTAAGGTTTTTTTCTGCAAAACGAGTAAATTCTTTTTTTGATTTGATATGAACTTTATGAAATGCTATTTAGATCAATTTAGCACTAAGCCATTCTTCCGTTAGTAACGCATATTAATTGGAGTCAGAAGCAATTAGAGAAGGTATAAGTCATAGTAATGAAGTAATACTTATAGTAATTTTAACAAAAGTGAAAATGAAGGAAAACCATTAACAGATATAAAACTAATAAAACATATTCTGATAATGCACAACAAATAGATGCAGGGAAAAATACGTGGTATCAGGTCAACTAGAATAAGGTCTAGAATAAGGTGCTATGTGCGCACCCCGTAAAACTACATTATAACTACCTACCTACCTATATTTCTAATTGGACAACAGCTAGCCATTATTTTATGTAGAATTATTACGCTAAACACAAGATTCTCTCAAGGCATTTTCTAAATCACACAAGCATGGTTAGATTTTAGTAATGTCGACCTATTGTACTCTACTACTAAGATGTGCAAATTATGCGGGCATCTTCATTCTGAAAAATTTTGACGTCATAACTCTAGTTTGGAAAATCGTTGTTTTTAAAAGAATTAACGTAGAGGGACTTCACTCGTTTTGTCAAAAAACATTTCAGATACACTTCTGCTTTGCTTTGGCGGATACAAAAAGAATGTTCCCGGCAAGACATGTTCCCACAAAGCTCACAGGTTGAAACAATGTTTCCGTGTACCAAAACATGAGGTAAAACGTGGGATACACGAGTTCGGTAAAATTACTTCAGAATACTTCAGTGGATTCATTGAGTAGTTACCTTCAATTCTTTAAGCAGTAATTACCGAATCAGTACAACATTATAAAAACAAAAGAAAGATACTTAAGTACTTTAAGTACAATTAAAATTACATTAAGGATATTAAGTAGATCCCATTTGCATAATTTTTATTTCCCTGAATGAGTAAAAATAGATTCTTTGGTCTACCTTTATAGTTTGTCCCAAATGGTTACGTAGGCCCACTTGATTTTAAGTGTTTATAGCAAAATGAAATACTATCGCATTACACTACGTTATTACGCTTTTCAAAGTTAGGCTAGTCAAACAGAAGATCGCGTTACCCCCAGAAGTTTGGTACCTTTTTATAGGATTACACCCCAGAATGTATAGTAGTATAGTAGTAGTACTCTAGTCAAGCCCAGTCTGTAGTATTGCCCAAACAGTTTAAAAACTTTTACAAAAAACCTGAGAAGCCTCCCTCCTATATTAACTACAGATTAATTTATGGATCCTTGCTTGGTCATTATTTGCAGAAAACTGAGTGTTACAACTCCGTGTCAACGGGCTTCAAATTAATTTATCAGAAAAACACTGTCAGGTTTTACTTCTACGAACTTTTTTTTCGGAGCAATCTTTCAGAAATTGTTAAGCTAAATATTATTTGGGGTCACTGACGTGTCATTACGTGTCTTACAGTCCCTAAAAATAATGAACTATTAATTAGTTTTCTAAACTTACTACACGAGCACTTCAACCTGATAGTTTTACAATACTACAGAGATCGATTTAAAGAATTAATTATATTGTGACCCACTCTTATATATTTTTGGTACACGCGGGAGCGTCTTTTTCTACTTCACGCCTGGGAACATGTTTGCATTCAGCAGTGCAGTGCTTTGGATCGTACCTATAAAGTAAATATTATTAATGTTGTGCTTATTTAGGGCCGAAAAACATGGACTTTTTGTGGGACTCCGGAGTATGTGGCTCCTGAAATCATTCTAAATAAAGGTCATGATATTGCAGCCGATTACTGGTCCCTAGGAGTTTTAATGTTCGAGCTTTTAACGGGAACCCCGCCCTTTACCGGTAAATTATGTCCTCTGTTTACTTTGTAGAGACATTTTATAAAATATCGTTTGAAAAATGGCTTTCATATATTGTTACTCCAGTAGCGTTATTTGAAAACATCTACAAGTAGATAATACCTTGGTTCGTATGTTCGCATTACTAATTGTTGATATTATGTAGTACGTACTAGCGTAATGTATGTGTACATACGTTACTGTCAAGTTGATAACTAGTGTTTGTGATTGACAAGCAGGTGGGGATCCTATGAAAACGTACAACGTCATTCTTAAAGGAATTGAAGCGGTAGAATTCCCTCGGACAATATCCCGAAACGCTAATAATTTAATAAAGAAGCTTTGCCGAGATAATCCTGGAGAGAGATTGGGATACCAGAGAGGAGGAATTCCAGAAATTCAAAAGCATAAGTGAGTATGCTCACCTTTTTTTATATAGAATGTATGAATTTCTGTAATTACTTGTGTAAGATATTTTCGTTGTGCGCTAATATGGTTCCCGCAGTCTACAAATACTGTAGAAATAATTTTCTTTCCTAAAATCATAATTTTAGTAAGCGATATTTTCCATAATTTAAGTTACGTTATCCATATGCTTACAAATTCGTAGCATCATCAGTATTAACGTTCCTTTCTTAAGTACCTTACATGTGTGTGAATGCTTTATTTTCTTTACGCAATGTAAATCAGTTATTACATAAACAGGGAGTGACATGTGTGTACGTGTAAATTAGGTTTTTCTGAAGTACGGTCTTATATTCTATTCTTTAGGTGGTTTGATGGTTTCAACTGGGATGGCCTACGATCTCGAGCACTGACGCCACCAATAATACCTGAAATCCGTGGTCCCATTGACTGTGGCAACTTTGACGAGTATCCACCCGACCAGGATGGCCCTCCTCCGGATGATTTAAGTGGCTGGGACACGGAGTTCTAGTGCTAAGGTTTAGTAAGCAACGAAAATAGCAATGTTGTTTTGGGCCAGCCTTAGGCATACAATTTTTAAACCTTGATATTTGTGTTAGATACATACTTATGTCTGAATTAAGTAGAAATGAATTGGCATTTTTAAAGTTTGGAATAAAGCAATCAATAAATTTTACTTTTTGATGTTGACTTTGTTGTTAAGTTGAAGATTTGTTGGATTTATCACTTCATTATGCCCATTTTCCCTAAAATTATTTTCTACATATTATTTCCAATGAATTACCCCACGACGACTTTGACGTAATTATTATCTGGACATTGACACGAATTTATTGGCTTACAAGGCGTCTTGAAATTGCATGAATTTTGAATACCTAATAAATCTTACTTTCGAGAATAATATGCCTGCACGAATTATAATGCTCACGTGCATGCAATATGCAAAAATGCATAGGTAACACTCCAGATGTCCAGTGAAATTTCCCTTCTACAATAGAAGCAATCACTCAGTACGCCCATAAACTACCTGCCAAGCATATACTTCCACCTCAGAGGAATGCGTAATGTTTATTCAGAGTCTAAACCACTGGAGGTAAAGGTCTTTAAATTTTGAAAATACAATAAATATTCCTTAGCAACTCTTTTAGAAATAAGTTAACGAACTGAGTTTATTCCTTTAAACAGAAGTCGGGTGCTGCGGGTAAACCAAGATTTAGGTTTTAATGAAAATGTAGGTGGATTACAAATACTTTGACCAGCATAAATGTTTCAGAGTATAAAATACTTTGAATGTGTGTACATATCTTCCCATGAGCTAAATATGACCTTGGCGATTTCATGTTAGCCTACATACATACTTAAGTATACACAAATGTAAGAAAACTTTTCTGAATTCTAAACAACCCAATCATTATACAACAAAAAATATTATTCCCTTGCATACACGACCCACTGACTATGAAAAATGGACCATTCGGATAAAAAAAAGATGAACTATAGCAAAATGAAATAAATTACGTATCCCACTACCATAAATTAAATGTGTACATATGTCGATCCGTGACCGTACAACTATTGTTTGTTTTTGTTGTTTATTGGTATTTAATGTTTTTGTTCCAGTAAGTACATATAAATATCATGGAAATAGAAGCAGCTCGGCTCTTACAGCTGGAATACAGAGCAGATGTGACGATGGAGTTGTTGGTTTTGTGTTTATACATCTGAATTTCATCGACGGTGTGGGAGCAACGCGGAGTTGTTACTTGTTCGTGTGTCACTTGTACCGTTCGCAGAAGGAACTGTCATTTCTAACTCCACCAACAGCGGAAAATGGTCTACAATAAATAAAGTATAATTATTACAGTGCAATACTAATAAGTATAATAATATTTACCTCTACTATGGGGCTAAAAACCCACACGTTCCATTTGGCTCAAGATTTTAAATTTGTTTACACAACATGAATGTATTCCATAATTAAAGGAGCAATATTAGTATTTACCAGAGGGAATACAAGGATGAGGAGCTCCCACAACCTTGTTCTCGGATAGCCAATTAGGATCCAAGGGCCCTAGCAAGCCCACGGTGTTCATAGAAGGTCGGGAGTAAAAAATATAATCTATGATGCCTCTAAAATCGAAGGTATAGTTTGTGAAGGGCATGACATCATTGTTGTACGCTGATGCCAGTCGGAAGGGATGTGTATACTCTGTGGTTCTGTCCGAAGCAAACGAAATGCGTTGTAAACTGGATTTATAGCCCAAATCCTTAAAATCGACGTGCTTGGCTGACACCCTCGACGTTTGTAAAAACTCAACCACACCCGAGTCGGGCAAGGAATTTAGATCTCCACAAAGGAGTAAATGCACCCTCTCATTAGGATGAGTTCCATTATATGCCGAGTCAGCTTCTTCCGCTATCAGCTTAAGTTCGTGCATTAACATCATCGTTTGAACCAATTTTACATCGCAGAACTCCGGATCCCAATGAATGTGTGCTGTGCAAACTAGAAGTGGAGGTGCATCTGTAGGAACACCATTGTCCCAAGCTGCCTCACGCACTTCCAGTAGAGCGGCCAAACCAATGTTATCTGAAATTTTCCCCAAATGAATTATTAAATATTGCAAAATCATCCGTAAAAATTTCCTTAATTCCGGTACACAAGAACGGTATAATAATTTATTAAGGATAAATGAGGAAAGTATACCTTTGGTCATCACTCGATTTAACATGTCGTCTGAACCCTCAGAATTTAGCATTGCTAGTTGATTGAATTCCACTAAATGTTCTTTGATTAATTTAAATTTCGCTGTACGGAAAAATATTGCACACCCATCTACGTATTTCCTCTCAGATTCAATCATGGTTTTCGCTCTGGACTTCGGAGCAAATATGCCCTTAAAAACGAAAGCAATATAGCAATGAGTGCACCGGTCTCTATTAATTTTATCTTCTATCGACGTGTCAACTAGACCATATGCGAACAAATACGATTAAGACTAATTTATCCATGAAAAAAAGATCCATTTAACCAAAATGAAAACCTTAAACATGCTTAACAACTCGTGTTACAATAGTATTTGCATAGTACATAATATGTACATGGGATCAGAGGGGGCACCGTCAGATTACCGGTACCGGTAGTTAACTAGTAGGTAGGTACTTACCTAAATTCTTTGCACACATACAAATATACGTACATTCATGTGATTTTGCATTTGCAGGCAAATTCCCACTCCTCCTCTAGCTTATTATCGTCCCCGTGTATATAAAAATATTTACCCTTTACAATTAACTACAATCATTTGGCAATGCAGTAATGCACCCTGCAACACTTGACCTCATGGTAACGAAACAAATCATGTTTTCCCCCATTAACTAGGTAAGGATAAACCAAGTGAAATACGAACATTTAATTCTTTCTAGTTGATTTACTTTTCTCTGACCCCGTAATTGAAAAAACAGGAAACAGAACTAACATGATATCCTTCTGCTTGGAGTTCTGGAAGGAAGAAATTATAGAACTGGTCCATTTCAACTTCTTGCAAGCAAATAATATCAGCAGAGTACAATTTCAATTCCGACATGATGGCTTTTCTCCGGTATTGCCAGTCCAGGGCCCACGTGGGACAGTAGCCATACATTTGACGCGTCGCTAGTTTTTCACAAAGAACGTTGTAACAAAGAACTGTGAATATACAAGCTGGTTTGGAACGAGTTGGAGTAGCTAGAGGCAACCATGCCCGTTGAGGAGGTTCCGTTTGTGGAGAAGCTGTTCAAACAATTAATCATAATAATCAATGAAATATATGTACCTACTGTGTTCTACTCAAAATAAACGTACGATACATGTAGTTATGTATGGCGGAGAGAAAGCTATTTCAACTTAAAGCTATTAAACAAGGATATCAGTGAATAAAGATCTGAAGTATTTGTTTCTACTCATATAATTAAATCAAGGCGGGTAGCCCGCCCAATTTTAAAATACCGGTATGTACCGAAACCGATTTGTCTTACTTAGAGTCTTCGTCTTTATTATTTTACGCTAAAAAATATTTGAAAAATCGATATTGACTTTCTATTTCACATCTACGCAAAATAAATGAGGAACATAAGTTATTTTTTATCCGCCATAAAACAAAAGAAACAAATTAGGTATACTTCGACTTCTTACTTGACTATACTATACAAAGAGAATCCGAAAATTGCGAAAATATAAAACTTCGTTTCCCGGTTAAGAACTTATTAGTGAAAATTAAAATTTTAAGGCTCAATATAGTTCCTATGAACTAATTTTAAGCACAGATGGCGGATAAATTGCATAAGTTATAAGTATATACATTAAATTTTAATTACAATATAATAATATTAGAATAAAATAAAAATTATTGAAATCGGTCCAGTCACTTCAATTAAAGTAAGTTACAAAAACAACGTATACCAATACATAAACTGAACAAAATACTGTTGTATGTTCCAAAAGTCAAACGGCAGTTGGTACTAGCTGTATCTCTGTTCTGTACATTTTCCCCTTTCCATGTTCTATGTCTATATATCTACTAAATTACTATTATGTTCTAATAAGTAACTAATGAATTAAAATGAGCCAATAAATTAGAAACATTAAGAAACCGATGAAATTACCTGGTAAAGAGTCCAGAAGGTATGTTAGGAGCTTACTAGTTCCATTTACTTCAGCCTGTAAGTTTACTAGATCTGCTGGTAGAGGATTTCCCTTAATACCCAAAGTCTGGAGGTTAAATAAACGGCCCATTTCACAAGGAAAACTCCGGAGATAGTTATTGTTAAGGAGGAACTCTCTCAATCGACAAAGGTCCCCGATTTCTGGAGGAAGGCTGCGTAGTTTGTTATTGGATGCGTCTAAAACTTGTAGATTTACAAGACGATTGATGTCTCCGGGGACCTTCGTTAAGCTGTTATCATTGATGTACAAGTGTGTTAGATGTGTCAGATCGAACACTTCGATGGACAAGTTCCGGATGTTACCTGCACATAAATGGGTCAAAAAGATCAAAAATGAGTGAATTTAGGCTTCATGAACTGGCAACATTACCAATTAAACATTCTGACTGAAAAACTGAGTGATTATTTCTGCTGACCCGTCAACTCCAATTCGGACCAGTAGCTCCTCTTGCCCGCATTTGCCTCCTCCGGGGTCATAATGGTGTGGGCCCTCCGGGAACTGTGACTGTTGTTGGTGGCATTGGGCGGCTCTTTGTTGGAGGACAGCAATGATGATGGGGTGGCCTGTCCGGAACCAGGGGCACTACTTCCAGTGTTACCTCCACTACCAACCGAAGGTGTTATATTCCCAGTCATATTGGCTTCTTTGTTGGGTGTGCGACTCATTGAATTTGAATGTCTTTACTAGAATAAACTTCGCACGAATCAAGTGGAAATCTCACGCACTCATCTTTGAATCCTCTCATCCAACTGCTTTCTCCTTCTCTCCACTTGCTCTTTGACACCAAAAAAGACAAAAATCACAAAAATAATATAAAGACTTGTTATTATGTTAGTTCACGTATTATGACGTAGAATGGTCTCAAAAGCCCAGCACTGGACTCTGCACCACATAACAACCAGATTCGACGCATTCAAATATTGCGCCCCGCAACCAAACCAAAGCTCAGTCGATGGCTGTCCCAATCAACGCACCAAATCTATTGTCTGTCGCCAGTCAAATCTCTCGGCTGCCTTCAGTCCTTCTGTCTCATCTGTCTTCTGCACTCTCCGTCCTGTCACACAACAACACACCACAGACACAAGGAAACCCTCCTCCATGGCCCAAGGTCACGGTCACGGTCATGACCATGGCCACCCTCTTTCCTTCTACCACACATCATGCTTTTTGTCCACATTATTTCTCACACTTGCCTCTTTAGTCAGTAAAAATTGCATTTAATGATTGCAGATTACAGGTAGTTTTGTAATTTGTTAATTCAAATTATCTATATACCATTTATTACCATTATATTATTAGGTTTATACAGACCTACTCTGTATACTCCTGACGCTTCTCTTACCTATATTTATTGCTCTAATTCTATTATTCTAAAAATTAAAGTACCTATTTCCGTTTTTCCAAATGATAGTAATGCCAAAATGCTGTACTGTACAAGTACAATCGACCACCAATTAGTTAATTATTCAGTTTCTAAATATATCGCTGTTTAAGATTCAAAATGGTGCGTGTCCTTGAAGCCTCAAAATGAGCACAATATTTTTCCATTTCCTTAATTGATGTTGATAAATTCAGATCTTTTAGGAAAAGATAAGTTTTAATAACAAAACAAAGACATCACTCTCCTCCAACGAGGATAGCCCAACGGACTCTGTATACGATTCAGATTTTTTTTTAACAATAGTTTGTTTGTAAAGTACATTAGGTATATAACTAATATTTTTAAAAACAAATGTTAATTGCTCGGGGTGCCGGAAAACAAATAATGAGTGCAGGTTTGGGCTGATTTGTTAAGTACAGTTGTCACTTGTCACTAATCTTCTATCAGCAGCGAAGGAGGAATTCCCTCATGCTTCATAAAGTCCAGGACAAATTTTGTGATGGTTCCTCTTGCCCCAATATACGGCCCAATAACCTTGATCTCCTCCAGTCCCAGTTTGTTCTTAAAATACAGTATGCAAGGATCATAAATTGCTTTTTTTCTCTAAGTGAACACTCTCCGGTTGGTTTGTGTCTTGTTCCATTCGAACAGTTTGGGTCCAGAATTAAGCTTTTTTTGTGCGGAGATTATACGCAAAGATGTCCACCCACCTTGATGATACCATACGTGTTGCATTTTGATTCTGATCCAGCAGATCCAGATCCATCAGCAGGATCTAAAGCCTGTAGGTTCGTATTTGCAGTTTCCACTACTTGCACTGTGCATTCCACTTCTTGAAGAACCTTCCATCCCACCTTACTCATAGAAAAGTTAGTGTAAAAATGAATTTCTGTATTTTTTAAAAGATGCAAAACCTTGATTTGCTCTTTTTAAGTATATGCAAAAGCTTGATGTAAGTGCACGTTTTAAAAAGATTCAAAAGCTTCATATAAACTTTTTAAGCAGTCTGGATTTGCCCTTTTCCAAAAGATGCCAGACCTCGGTTAACACTTTCCTTTCTACAAATATGTACGCGAAACTTAGATTTGCACCTTCTCAAAACATGTGAATAATGTAAACGGTAATAATAATTATTACCATTTACATGAAAAGTAAAACCTGAAAAAGAAGGTGTTTTCCAGGTTTTAAGAACACGCTTCTTACTACGGTTGCCTGCACGTCATTTTGCTTTTAAGCAGTATTGGGTATTGGATAAGCGCAATTGTTCATTTACATAGTTCATTTTAAGCCGCAATATGCATCTCTGAATAGAGCTTACGTGTTTAGTGGAATATACTGGTATTTCTTGCTTTTGCAATCTTGACAGAACTCTGCTCGAACCGATTAGATTCGTGAGATTGTTTGTACGTCGAATCATTTGGATATATGCAGAATAACCCCTTATAGCCACTAAGTACATATACCAAGGTGTCCTGTCATCCTTAATTTGGAGAAATCCAGGCAAAATATTCAACGAATTGCAAGATGTTTGCTGCTTCAGTACACTAAAGCAATATCTGCTGTTGGAAGTTTCCATCTCGTAATTATTTACCTTGATCACGGGGATGATACTGCGTGTACATTACTTACTCATACGTATACTTGCATAAGTAAGTATGTACTTAAATACTGAGACATAATAAACAAAATATGCATGTGGGTAAAAGACAGCTTTTGAGCATCCATGGTATGATTCTAGAAACAACTGTCCAAGCAGTGACAGTGATGCAAATTAGATAATAGGCCACATACGCATTTTAATTCTTTGCTGTAAAGTGGAATTTAATGCACACCAATAAATGAATCTTGATGTCTCTATGTAATCACGAAAACAGCACATTATTTATGTACATACTTAAACACTATTAACAGAATCATTTTCTTTGACTATTCTATGCATTACGTGCGTGGTATTCGGTAAGAAGACACTTTGATTTGATTTTACTTTCCCCTATGCCATATAATGGATGTCGTACAGCCATTAATTTTACTAATCAGAAATTGAAGAATCTTGGTTTGTGTAAAATAAACACATTTTTAGTGAAATATTTCCGTGTTTTCTTTTTTTCAATTAATATAATTTTCAAAATTGTTTGCATTTTACGCAATATATAGTGCTTGCGCATCTATTCAACTCAGTCTAACCCTGATAATTCCCATTCTTCGTCTTCACTTTGGTGGCGTGGGGATAGGCTAATACTCGCAAGTCACAATCTTTAAACTGAGTTTCCCGAGTCCGGAAAAATTATCTTAAAAAAAATAAACTTCTTAAAATCGGTTGATACATACATACATATACTCTATTGCATGCACACCAGGGCCAGGGGCCGCGGAACCAGGTGGGAAAACGGGGCATTGGCCCCCTTCCTGAAAGGTAAGGAAGATAAAGCAATGCATTTATCCCCCCCCTGAAACTGGGTTTGATATTTCAAAATAAAAAATGCTCGCATAACATTAGTTTAACTAGTATTTAAGAAAGTAGTATTTTTTTATTATATATCACGTCCCATTTGGACTAGCGCCCATGGGACTATTAAGAACGTAGTGACTAACGAGGGAAAGGCACGGTGGTTGATTTTCCAATAATTCCAATATTCTTGTATCTTATCTTTTTCTGAAAGCGCGTATCGAAAAGGTGGATCTTCTTCATCCGATTTAAAAAAAAATTCAACACAACGTAGGGTCAAATGGATATTGACCTCTGGTCACCGTTTGCTTGATTTTTTCAGGTCCAATCCACTAGGTACCAAGTACGAAAATGATCAGCGTCAACAAATGTATAACCTAGTTACATTGTTCAGTCAAAGGTCAAAAAAACAAGTCGAAAGGGAGGAAAAATGATACTATCAGATTTGAATGCCATTTTCGTGAAAATGGACCAGTTTTCTATGCTCATCATTTTTGTATATAGAATCAAGTTTAATTTACCTACAAAACTTAAGCAAATAGGTCAAGGGTCCATTTCCGTCTTTGAACAATAATACGGGCGTTAAAAAATTCTTCAAAAATCAATGGACCAAAAGAAATCCCTTGACATCAATTTTACATGTTTTTTGACACTATACAAAATAGCGTGCCTTTCCCTCGTAAGTTCATTTTAAGTCGGTTTGAAAACCGGACTGCGACGACACTATATTGGCTTAATAAACATACACACAAACGATACAAAGCGAGCAAGAGTTTTTCTAAAATCACAATCAGAATATTCACATTCAGGAGCCAGGCATTTTGGCCTTAAAAATTATTAAAAATAAATATGAACACCATTAGGTAGAAATAATTTCCTAAAAACTGTCTTCACCACTATTTAAATCTAAACTAAACAGTATAGTCGTTTCTGTTGAATTTCTTCAATTACAGACATTTGCTGGGGATTTATTTTGTTATTTGTTAAGTGTAAAACAATATTTATGTTATTGTGCACGCATTCATCGATTTCCTGAAATATCCTGCGTTAAAAAAATCATTATTTTCCTTTTTTTCTTCTGAAAATGGGTAACCAAATTGACCTATTAACATATAGTTTTGTGATAGCACCTAGCAATTGGCAAATGCTATTACAGCATCAGTGAAATAAAAATATTTCTTCTCTCTCTCTGACTCATAGTGTAAAACCTAATTCCTGAATTTCCTAGCACTCTCTGTTTGGGTCGCCTTAGACAGTACAGTGGTTTCAAACAGAGAGTGTCATTCTATACAGGGGCAATTGAAAAGGGATACGCATACAGCAATGATTGTAAAAGCAGGCACATATGTACACGGACGTGAGTTTTCAGTAGGCGCTGATTTATGCTTGACACTGTTCTTTTTCGGTAATTATTTTGATAAAGTAAACGATATGTCAACAGTAAACAAACCTTTTTGATTTAAACTGTCTTATACTGACTATGAAAAATATTATATATAGGTTTATATAAAAGCCAACATTTTTGCACTATTACTAGTCGGATATCGGACTTTCGACTTAGAAATTAAATTACACTAGATTAAACTAGGTACTGAAGCTCCCCCAAAAAAATTACCATCTGAGGCCTCCTGATACACACTGCAGTTCACTGTGCACATTTTTGCTGCCGGCGGCGTCTGCACTCCGTACTTTCCCGTGCCGTTTATATTTAAAGCACGTAGTACTACACAAATGAACATACTGAATACAGTCACACATACATTTCACATGCAAATATAACGCTTTGGCTGATTGAACGATTGATTGCTTTGATTTATTTACGTGTCAAAGTCTAGCTTAACAGAACAATGCAATGTTTACTGATTTTCCTAAACGGACACAAAATTAAAACGCAGTAACACAACTAAACAACAGTTTTATAATTATGTACTACAAAGGACATATAAAGAGAAATAATAACAAGTATTGACTTAACTTAGTATTAATACTAGATTTCTATTAAAAATTGAAATACAGACTTATAATATATAGATTTTAAAAAGATATTTCCCTTGTACGAGACGCCAATACAATGTGAGAAATTAATAGAAGGGATTGCGTGTACATTACAGCAATAATGCGCCATGCTGTTGATGCAGGGAAAGGAACAAAGAATGAAATATATATAGGTACATACACTTAATTAATTATTACGTAAATACTTTTTGCTACGGAGACTTATACACTAGTCTAACAGCAAAGCTACCTATTTAAAACTGAGATTCTTCAGCGACTAATTTGCTGTAAAGTTTCAAAATCATCTCAAGAGCAATGCGCGACCTATTATGGGAAACATTTTGGAAGCCTTTACTTACTACACAAATCATAAGCAGGAAACTTAATGTAAAAAGCCTGGGCGTTTTAAGAAAATCTCAAATTTGAAAAACAAGAATCAGACAGTAGTGTGATCCTATATTCATGATATTGACGTTGAGTTTTGAGTTACACGAAACAGTACAGTCGTAGAGATCAATTTTAACTTCAACTTTCATTTACAAAATAATTATTTTCGGAAAAATTAGAGCACATGGTCATATATAGTACGTAGCATTACGTATAATTATTACTTCAACTAGGGAAAGCTACAGTAGTAGTTGTAAGCAACGTACACTCCCATTTGGACACGACGCACCATATGGGAGGGGGAGCTACAGCATCAGAATGAGTTTTTGAAGTACAGGGTTTCGAAGAGAATGCAATTTTGAATAAACTGACTAACTCAAAATTGGAGACAAAAAATATTAATGTGAACTTACACAAAAGCAAAAAAATAAAGGAGATATTTGGAATTTCAATTTCACTGTAACAATACTAGTCAGCAACGAATATTTGAAACTAAAAATACCCAAGAAATTCACTTATCTAAACTAAATATCAAGGGCGTCATTCGTTTTCCATAACCAATTAAGGAGAGTCCATAAATTATGTTTACTAACGCTGTGAGGGAAGAGGATCTCATTAATATAAGATAAATTTCATGACTTTTTCTACAAACCTAATTTATGGACGCCCCCTTACTCGCCAATAATCGTGACTTCAACGACTTGGCATATTCATGTAGGTAATTAAATGTACAAGCAGCAACCGTAAGTAAGTACTACAACATACTTGTAAAGTCTCAGTAAACATTTTAATCTAACTGCCGACTGTCCAATGATAATAAACTGCTAATTCATAATTCGTTTAAAATAAATGCTCCCGTGCAATTTACTTAGTTAGTAACTGCTCCTTGTCACGCTCACTGCCCGTCAAAAAGCAAAAACTGCCAAAAAACAGTCTTGCAACTTTTAAAAACTCCTACAGCTAAATAACTTCCTATAGACTTTGGATTTTTAATATCTTAGTTAGTAGCCCTGTCAGTATTTTATTTCTACTTGAAAAAAACCGAAATGTCCGCATTCATTTCGATCACTATGTATCTATCTTAATTGACTTACGTAAGCTATTGATATACCTTAGGGTTTTCCTAACGGTATAAATGATTCGTTTTTGCGAATAATAATAGTTTATATAAGGATCACGTTTGGATTAGTTCACTCCGGGATTCATTAGACGTTAGATTCATAAATTCAGTAATATTGTACAACTATACTAAATATCTCTCATTATATATACTTTATATCTGTATAATATGTAATATTTTATTTTATTATACTTCATATGTCTACTATTTTCTTCATTAACAACCAGAACAACAATTTACTGACTGTCACTGATCGATTATACTCTATTTTTATAATAATTCGTAATAAAGCGGTGTCAAAAATAGTGTAAATTGTAAATCGTATTAAAACACTTAATAATATTTGCGTATTTTACGCCTGCTTTTAGTGTTTTATAAATTTTATTTAGAAAAAAAAGAAATAAAAAAGTTTCAAAAGAAGACATAGTAACTAAACTTGATTTCCAAGCAGCAGAGCAGAGTGAGGGTAATATTACAAGAATTATAAAAGTGAATAGTGCAGAATTTTAATACCAACGTTAAAAGTTTTAAGCGAATGTGCAATATTTTTCATGAGTTTTCGAATAGGCGAAATGTGCGAGGAAATAAATGTTTGACTACTTGTAAAAAATGCCCAGGAAAAATCAGTGCACTTTTCGCAAATATGTAAATGGGTAAGATTTCGTCCGGCTCCTGGAGAATCTCACAGACTGAGATACGGGAAAAAAATCTTTCATCCATTCAGCATTAAAATACTAGAAACTACAACGAACCCTTGAATATCTACATACCTACATCACAATGCATTGGCATACAATGGGTACTTTATATTCTAGGGGTGTGTTAACGTAAACTGAAACATACATAATTATAATAATTAGAATATTTCATATTGTTATTTAGCAGTATTAGCAGCCTCACATCTTTTACACAGAATTGACGTACTGTATTTTTTGCGTTTCGGCTGTGAAGGTAGCACCGTCGGTCCATTTGGCCGGTTCACTTACTCATTTGCACGTTCGATACTTAACTATTAAAGATTACAAATTAATTCACGACTTTGCATTAGACGTTGCCACATTTTACGGAAACGGAGAATGCTCTTCAGCACCATCACTGGGAACGTCCAAGGCAATGATTTGAATGATCACAGGATAGTCCTAATTTAGATTTTTATAATCCGCATCTAAACGAGACCCACGCCCATCCACTCTAATTTAGTGGATATAAACAGCAGCAATACCGATCAAAAATCATCTCGTTTGCGATCCCGTGATTAAAACATTATTTCCGTGGCCTGTGGCTGCCAAAACAGATATATATAAAATACCAACTCAATTCCAAGGTTTACAGCTACGTAGTAAATAATTATTAAAAAAAACAAATACTTTTTTAAAATACAAATTAAATGAAATCAGTGGGGTACGGCAAGATAGTGCTAAAAACATAAAATTATTTCACTGGTCCTGTTCTCATAATCATTACTCTTATTGTGCGCAATACAATCGAAAGCTCGACAGCTAAGTACGTATTATAAATAAAATAGTAAATCTAAGTCAAACCCGATTCTTCAATTTCAAATCAGAAGATAAATTCACGCTCGTATCTTTAGCAAAATAATATACTGAACCTAAGTATATGTACATGGGTTCGGACAACTGACCCACTGCATGTGAAGCGCAATCTTTCTCGTACAAGAAGTATCCCCCCCTAGCCCGTTAATTTACCACTGTCAGCTCTCACACCACTTCAACAAGACTATTTAGACAAGCTAAGACCTCCATTCAAAATTTTAAATCGAAATATTTGTTTAGTCGTCAAAAGAATACTATAAAATTGTAAAAGCAACTCAAAAATAGTTATAAGCTAAGTTTAGTAAATCTGAAATCAAACTTCCAAAGTTTAAAAAAATATTTAGTACAAAAACAAAAATCAAACAATTTTCATTTTACTGGCTTGCTTTTATTTATTTGTTTTTACAAAATTCATTTAACATTTTATTTCTTCCAAAATCATTTATATTTGGATGCTTGACTTTGGATGTATAAGAAAAGGGGAAAAACACCTTTTACATACTACGTATCGGAATGCTGTTCTTTCGTCTAGCTGAGAGCTAAAACAGTGAACAAAGTGTAAACAGCGGCTGATTACAACAATCTGCAATTACTTTGACTTTGAGCTTCTAATATTGAATATTAGAAGTAGGTGCTTAAATAGCTTAAGAGCGAATTTACTAGAATGCGAGAAGGAAACGTGGGAAAGCATGCCTCGTGAGTGATACACATTAAAGGGCAAGGTTACGGCGGGTAAGTTGTCCGGATACCATGTAGCAAACAGGTTCCTTCGACCATAATCGATTCACAATATTTTTATAGATAATAGATTATATAAAACATTAACCAAACCACTGAGCCCAAAACTGGCCCATTTTATTTTTACTGGACGAACTGTTGGTATGATTTCTGGAGTGACTACTCTGACTCCTTTTCAATCGCGTCACAGCAATCGGTATACTTGACTTGGAACTTATACTTGATAAACTCTTGGGGGGAGTTGAGGGTAGATATTTCTTCCCTGGGGTAGAGGGACGACTCGTAGTCACAGGGATTCGGGAGGGGCGGTGAATAGCTGAAGTTTGTGTCCGATTGCAGGACGGAGTTCCCGAACCACCACCACTACTGCTATTACTACTATTTAAGCCAACTCTGTCCAGATCCGCTAGTTTACTACTATGACCATTTAAGCCATGGCCGTTTTGATTTTGCTGTGACTTTGCCCATGAACTTGTCATTCGGTACGACTGGGCAGAGGACATGGAACTTCGATGACGGATATCGTATTCTCCTGGAACTACCGACTCATCTTTGGAATTACAGCTCCCTTCGTCTCGTAGAAGGCAAAGGCTACTCACAGTTGTTTTATTATTTACATTATTATTATTATTATTCGTAATATTATTGACTAACGAGGACTCTTTGAGAACAGGTACAACGTCCGTAGAGTAATACTCTTCTTTAACATTATCAGCGTAGTTTTCAGTAGCGTACGACGGCTGGAGCAACCTATACTGGCTACCACTACTACTACCACTAACGACAGTCACAGTCTTGGATTTGCGAGGAGTAGGTTCTGGTGGAGGATTTAGACCCATAGTCACGGGAGTGGCGGTTCCCAGCGAAGCCATAACACCTGTACCCATGGTTGCAGTCAGTGGAACAGAGGTTACAACTGCCGTCGCTTCTTTCAGTCTCTCCAAAATCCTCAGTCTAGCTTTGGTCCCTTCTAGCTGAATTTCTTGCTCCTTTAGCTTGAACCGCAGTTGTTCATTTTCTTGAGAAAGAGCGAGGTACTTCGAGGCTAAACGAGATTCTGATGTTGTCGAGTGCAAATTAACTAGTCGGGATTCCAACAACTGTAACATAATTTCAATCACATTAGTAACATAGGTCCATTTAACTGACAAAAGTAATACGTAAGCAGTAAACAATATGCCTACCCCATTTAAATAAAAATGTCATTCATTTAATGGCATCTGTCAAAATCAGCTATTGTTCCAAATACAAAAATGACAAGAAAATGAAAAATAATTAATAAAAAAGCATCGAATTTGATGAAAGCTGGGTAGAGATCTTGTATGTTCTCTACTTTCATTTTATTTTCTACCTGCCTTTAATATTATTGCCTCATATGTTCTCTACCAAAATACCTCCTCTATCTCCAAAGTATTCAATGTTTGTAGTGTGTTTTCTAAAATGTATTCGATTTTACTGCGATCTGCGATACGAAAACTATTTTATTTGCTGACTAGATGGTACTGTAAATACAACTAACAATAGTAATGTAAAATATTTTAACTCTCGGAACCAGTAATTGAGGGTGAAGATTCAAAAAGAATGCTAAAGAAATCTGAGTGAGAACATACAATACCCAAATCACGAACTAGGCCGAGGAGATAATCTTATCGTCAGTAGAGAATATACAAGACAAAAAATTAAAAGTACAGAACATACGTGTTGTCGACCTGTTGTAGAAAGCTGAGGGCAAGTAGGTGTAATACGGAAGCAATTTATCTAAGTTTTGTGATAACCCTGCTAATTTTGCTAGCGACGATACCATAAAGTTAATTTTATGTAAAACTACACAGTGTGCCCAATTATGGCCTCCTATTATGGATTTTTTTAAATACATACCTATTCAAATATAATTGGTGGCATACGCTGGTACCTACTTAATTTGTTAAAGAAAATAATTTTCAACATTACGAACTGCACTGCTCAGTAATGGCAATGGCACACAAAAAGGAGTCAAGTTGTAAGTGGCGCTTACTGGAACAAATAGGTAAAATTACCTTAACTCGGGCGATTCCGAACAAAACTTGTCGCTGTAATTCAACGACATCGACTTCCCGCAACACAGCACCGATAATATGTCGACTAATTGCTACTGCACTAAAATCCTCAGACTCATGCGAAGATCGAAATTGCAACAAATGATCCAATCTTCCCAAATTATGTTTATGGTGAATTTCTACGTCTTGCTCGCTCGAAATTCTTCTTCCGTTGGGAACATATTTGGGTCCATGATCACAGGAACTTGCACAACTGCTGCAGCAATTGTGATGTATTTGATTGCAATTGGAGGAAACTTTGAGTTGAATTAAATCTAATAGAGAATAAAGTGGATCATCTTCATCAGATTTATTGATAGGTGAAGATTTGTTTGTTTCCGTTGAAAACCCGGAGTCGATTAGTTTGGGACTTGTCCAGACGTCGCCCACATTGAGACATGTTCCACCGCCTGGGTTTGTGGAAGCAGTGTTGACTGTTGCTGCTCCAACACTTCCAGCGGTCCCTCCAGTTATGTTTGCAGACGATGCGGGTGGAGTTCCACTTTTCCCCAAAGGCAAGCTAGACCCTCTAGGACAGATCTGCCTTAGCTCTGGTAATGAGGAAAGGACCGAATTGCGAAAGTCTTTGAGAGTTGTTACTTCAGACTGCAGTTCCTGATATAATAAAATATAATAACGTAAGAAGAAACCAAATGATATTTGTATTGCAGACATGGTTGTAAATGCGGAAAATTATAAACTGCCTTTGGTTTTTAATTAACAATAGCTTAATTTAAGAGAACAAAACCAGGAAAATGTTAAAAATATTTCGTTCGGTTTCGAAAGATTCATTTGCCTTCTGTTCAAAACTTTGTAAAGACAAGACTATCTAAACACCAACTGGTTTTAAAATATATTCTCCCATTATAAATGTAAATAGGGATTTCTCAAACCTGTGGATAAGCGAGAAATCATGTAAATGCCACGTCTAAAGACTACTTGCTGCAAAAACTGATCATAAAAATTGGATGAATCTTGCATTTAGGGCGCATTACAAACACATTTAGAAGACACTGATGCCATTTTCAACGCGTACTAAATATGTCAGTAAGGCAGTTGCAAAATGTATCCCATCTATTTTAATGATCGTTTTTAAAGCGCATGAAAAGCAATCCGCTAGTATTTTTCAGTTTCATTAATCAATTTATAGCTGTTACCTGCAGCGCGACGATAGTTTTTGCGTGCTGATGAATGAGCACTTGAAGGAAATCCATCGACATGCAGCAGTCATGACGGTCCTCCTGCAAATTAGGCATTATAAAATTAGACAGGCTTATAGATAAAAGAAATAGCACCCACCTCCCCTACAACAAAATGTATTACACAAAAATGAAAAAGGTGCAACAGTTTTGAGCTATAATGTACAGTTTAAGTAAAGTAAAGTAAGAGCTTTAACGTCGGATCCACTCAGCGAATCGCTGATTTCCAGGGACAGACACTTTGACTAAGCTACTACTCACTATAGTCGTTACTTTTTTATTTGATTTTATTATTTCTGACTACTTTTTCTAGAGAAGGGAACTCTAGATAGTCTAGAGAGTGAACAGAAGTTCTAGAAGTTATTCATTTAGCTTGTTTCCTTCTCACTTAGATCTGAGTACGTGCCAATATACTTACCTAACTTCAGTAAACGATGACCTATAGCCTCATTTATAGACTTTCATGCCTCACGCTATTTGTGGCACTAAATATTTTTTTCAAACTGTATGCTACAACAGAATCAAAAAACAGTGAAATCAGTAATTTATTTATTCTGAGCAAACGATTGAAATTTCAAGGTCAGTATGGCCAAATTTCAACCGTTAAGAGAAATCGCCGATATTCGATTTTGTTGTATAGTTTCTGAATTAATAGCTCAGTTAAGTCCATCCTCCACTGCATCAAAATAATCTGGTGGATAATATCTACCTAATTTTTACGCCATCTTATCATAAATTACAAAAATACAGCCTAGGTATACATTTTTGGATCCATTCACTTAAGTTCGGTTTCCAATCACAGGTGTTCATTTACATAGTGAGATTGTTAACCTATAAATACAGAATCCAGATAAAGGAATACTGCACCTAGAATAAACAGCATCACTACGATGTGTACTGTCTAAAAAAAGACGAAAACGTTTGACTTTGAGGGTAGCCTACCCTACCAATATACCAACGTAATTTTAAATTTGGCAAACTTGCTTGACAAGACACAGTTCCAACAACACCGAACTAAACTGTGATTCGGAACAATACTGTATAATAGCTTAAATGCATAAAAACAAAGTATTACATAAATGGAATCTTTATTATTTCATATCATAAAAACTGGCTAACACCAGGATGTGATCAGGCAAATCGATATTTTACATCGGTGCACAAAAATACTGAAAATAGGTAAGAATAATTTATTTCGAAACTACCACCGCATTGCTTCACACGTTCATACAAAAAATGCATTAACCAAACTTAAAAAGTAAAGGAAAGGTATTCTGAAGACCTCAGAATGGGGTCCCGCACACCACCATCTGACCACTAATTTTTAGAAAAATCTAGTACTTGGCTAACTTGAACCATAACATTTCCAACCAAAAACTCTACTTTGGTGAACCTCGGTCGTTTGTTAATATTAATTTGGTTAATTTCCCTATTTTGGATGCTGGAACATTTGCAGTAACATTTCTCCAAATTAGTGGGATTGCACATAGGTACCTACACGTACACACAACAATTACCTAGGCATATAATATACTGGCGAGCAAAAGCCATTAACTTCAAAACTTCAACATTACAATACTAACAACGTAAATGTATACCTAATACGTATTTTCATTTCTTTAAGATACCAGAGGATCTATCTAGAAGATCATACTGAAATTCATAAACAACAAGTGACACGTACTCGTAAGTTTAACCTTTTCGAAACGGTAACATACTTAGTTTTAAATATTTTTGAAAAGGACAATTTCCAGTTTTGAATGTTTTTAAAAACGGTAATTTCTAGATTTTTAACCTTTTGAAAAAGTATTATTCTAGATTTGACCGTTTTGCAAAAGTGTTAAAATACTAGTTTCGACGGTTTTGAAAAGGTTAATTTATATAGAATGAAACACTTTTGTAAAGCACTCTTTCCATGGTTCCCCAGGTCCTAATACCTAGGTTAAAAAGTACCGTAAACTATACAACCATCACTGATACTTACTTTAGAAAATCTAGATAATTCCCAAACTACATTACTAAAGATGGGAATATTTTTACGTGTGTGGATTAGGACTTAAGGCAAGCATCCAATTCGTTTACAAAAGTTTAATATTACAACACCAATAACGATCCATGTTTTCGTACGAGGAGAAAGTGTGTGCTTGTTTAGCATCAACGTAGATGTACTTTTTGAGGTCGGAAAAGGGAACTTTCTTCGTACGATCAATAAATCTCTACCTCAATATCACATCAAATTGGTGCGTTCTGATTCGTAAAAAAAGGAACTTAAGATTTATTGGTAGTAGGGAATACAAATCAGTGTGCCGAAACGGAGCATCTTTTCTAGATGTCAGTAATGATAAAGTCGATGCTTCACTGAACTTTTATAGCCAATATTATGTTCATTTGTCATGTCACGTTAAAAAGCCAGCTCGTTAACCGATAATGGTGAATGTACGACTAATGATATTTTCAGATCAAACGGAAAATTATTGTTAAGATTACAAATAAAATGAAACGTACCTGCTCCTGAAGTTCGTTATTACTAAAAGATGGTCCTAGAACGTCCCACATAGACATTCGATTGTCCATAGTAGTATAAGCTACGGTTGCACTGGACTACGCCGTCCGTGTCATTAACAACTACAAAATAATCACTTGAACTTGCTCCTGATAATCTTAATTCCGACTTGAGAGGTGGTAAAAGTTCATCTGAATACCACAGAGACGTCACTGCCTTGCTACATTCTAATATTATATTCATCTTACGATGTAAATATAAGTCCTTTTCGAATATAATTTTTAGGAGGAATTTTTATCGAGCACATGGAGCAGTCGGTGTAATGAATCCTTTGGATGGATGCAACACATTGTTGACATCAGCTTAAGAGCACTGAATTAAAAAAAAGTTTCCAAATCAACTATTTACACAAGTAATCATACCTACTGATGAAGTTGATCTTTTAAGCATTACGTTATAAACTGAATTTTATCCAAGTTTTTCACGTTCTTGGAATAACATTTCTAATTTTTAGTCACGGAACCCCCTTGATTACGAATTCTATAAAACCGATAAACAAATTAATTCGTAGCCTTGTTGCTAATTAAATTCGAAATTGCTCGCTTGGAATTATTAAAAATGTTTCTTTCGTGTCCTTTATCTTTCCATCATTGAGTTCTCCCATTGTCTCACAAAAGACAGGAAACATTCCAATCCTTGTTTGATCTGTACATATTTAGAAAGATTCACATTTAAGCATGCTGAATTGCTGAAAAAACTGAACAACAGGTACGAAGTTTTCATATAGTTCCTGATTTTGTATGCCCAAGTTAGTGGTATATTTGAAGTGTTCTCCCTATTTCCTACTTTCGTCTTAGAAAAATGTTGGAGCTTCCTCCGTTTCAATTTGCATTTTATAAAGGTATTTGAGCTACATCTGCGTACAATACTACTCATATAAAGTAATATCAAAACAATTAAATTAAATAAAACGTACTAAGTCGGGCTAGTTTACCTAAACCTGTACCATGTGAGCTCAGTTAAAACAGTTCATGAATTTCTCCGCAACGCGCAAAGTCTTCCTTTTGAGTATCTACCTATCCTTTAACGCATACGCTAGTACTTAAAAAGATATACCTACCTATAAAAATTACACATTCAACATTTGGTTGATTTTTCCAAATATGGGGAAAAACCAATAAAGCAATTTTGCACATATCCATAACATCTGCAAATTGTTGATGTAACAAACTGCGTGCTTACTTTATATACTAAAACTTTTAGCGGTGAGCTCTTGACACTTGAACTTGGAGCATATTTAAAGTCGCACTTGACGTTGGATGAACAACTAAAACTGAATTTCGACGCAACGAATATTTTTTACTCACAAGTAAACAACCGACAGAGTTGAACGTAACGGCTTGTAGAAGTTTTGAAATTACTGAAACAAGAAAACGTCTTGTGTCTTGAAAGCCCAGAATTAGCAAAAATTTATTTCGGTTTTGAAAAACTGAAGTGAGGTAGGTACTTGCCTCGGAAGAGTTTTTGAAAAATTAATTTTTATTCACACGTATATTTGACTGAATAATTTTCCGATCCAGTTTTCTTCCGTTGACTCCTGTACACGCACAACACAAATACGTTTTGTGTAGGACTTCGGACGATGTCGGTCGCAGTTAGTAGGCTGAATAACGACCAAACTTTTGTGTACTTGACAGACACCAATCACACCAAGCGATCTGAATGACAGTGGTTGGTGACAGTTAAAGGGATAATAACTACTCCCAAACGATCAAAATGTCAATGGTTTTCGACCAGTCGACCAGCACCATCTTTCTTATCCATACTTTCGATTCGATTCTAAAAGATAATAATGTACTACCTTGAGGAAGAAGATTTAACTAATTTAACGAAGTACACTTCTATAAAAATATAATACAAACAATTTTTCATTTTCAACAAAGTATGATACTGAAACCCTTCCGAGTAAAAATAGTTCCTACCATCAAATGATGAATGATGAATGCCGTACGAAGCAGTTTTGGACCGAGGCAGATCTTCTTTCTGAAATTGAAAATATTGCAGATTCTGCAGCTGACACAACCTCAGGTAAGATATCAGACTCGAGCTTCTCGCAGTGACAAAGTAACGATCACTTAATCTGTCAAATACAAGAGACCAATCACAATTTATTAGGGATCTCCCCAGAAAATCTTGACTATTTAAAGATTAAACAGTCACACTGTAACACACGATTTCCGATGTATATTCACTAAAATGTGTAAAAGTCTCTACAAAAACTTCAAATCCGTCTGCAGACAATACAATTTCAAAGTAAGAATGTAATTGTGCAACACGACCACCGATTGCTTTCCTTTACACTGACACAATTTATGTTTCATATATGACGGCAACAAATTAAAAGAGTTGAAGTAAAGTAAACTCGATGAACAGAACACTACTAGCTAAAATCACAAACCAATTGATTGTTACAGCTTTTTACTTTTAACATTTACAACTTAGAAACTTAGACACTTAGTAAGTTGGAAATGCATTGGTTTCGTTCGTACATACTTGTTTCTTGTAGGAAACGTCAAAGACACACTATATATACTTGAAAAAGGATTATTGCATGTGGTATATCAGATAAAAATGATGAGACACGATGATTATGATTATGGTATTCCCAACATTCCCAAGAATTCCAATAACCAATGGCTGAAGTAATTCTTTTTATGCAATCCAAAAACTAAAACTTCCACGCTCAAAACTCCACGAATGACGAATAAAAATCCATCCACAATATCCAGTTGGAGTTGGATGTACTGGAATGTAAATGTAATTACTGGCACGAACAAAACCAAAGCTGTAAGCCAACCAACTAACCAAATGATGAACGACACGGAAAAAAGAACAAGGTCAACATCAACAATTATTAACTCTATGAAATGAAATCAAAATTAAATATTCATCTAGACAATTCTCTAACTATCCAACCAAACCAAAACCATCCACTATATTCACTCTTAAACTATTTACTTACTATTTTGTATTCAACACTATTTAACCGAACACTACCAAATACCTAAGCACAGCTATATAGTGAGTAGCGAGATAGTGAGATTTGGAGCACCTACCAACTTTTTTCAGCTCGGAGAAATTTAAACACAATTAAATAAACATCATACAATGCTGTGTATATAAAGAGTAACGTTAAGCCTACCATACAATACAATTCACAATTTATTGTACTTACAATAATATGACTGCTTACTTTACTTACTTTGAATTATGAAAAGCTGAGTGAACAGTCAGTGCAGCAGTGCAGTCAACCGTAAAAAAGGACGACGGATACGATGCTAACAAAACACTAAAATATGAAATATAATTTATACTTATTTCTTTTACTTGTTACAAACTTGCAATTCTTGCAAATAGAGACAATCGAAAAACTGGATAAACAACAAAACTCGTGGAATAATAAAATGATAAAAATAGTTTTTCAAAAAGACGTAGGAAAAACCATCAAAATAAAAGTTTACAATTACAATTTAACAACACTACAGCTACAGCAGTCACTCAGCCAGTATTGTAAATTCTAAATAATGTAGGTAGTACAGGTAGACTGTACTGTAGAGTACACTTACATTATACACTGACTTTATTAACGAATAGTATAATATATAATATATAGTTAAAGTTAAGTTCCCTATCCACTTAATCCACTAATAGTGGTAGATGTATGTGCCTAGGTAGTATATATATGATATAATGAGGAGTATATATAATGTGGTGAATATTTTGTTGCACTGTGCAAATGCAATATAGAGAGACAAGTTAAAGTTACCATTACCATTTACAATTTATACGTACATTACAAGTTAGGTTAGACAGAAGTTAACCAAACCAGCAACGGCAACGGCACTTCACATTTTCACAATATATCACTGATAAAAAAATTTAAGAATGGAAATTAACACGGAACACTACAGTGCATAGTATTTTAGTATTTAGTTCACTTCACATGGGAAAACACCATCCCGACGTCCTTACGCACTCAACTACATGAGAGTGAGATGTGAGATGATGACGTATATATATATCTTGTCTCAAAGGAAGGAACGTAAACGTACTACTACTACCACTTGCTGCTAGTGCTTAACTGTAGCGATCTCAAAGTTAACCCCACCAAAAACCACTGTTTTTTTCTTTATTATTTTAGCTTCCATTTCCATTTGGATATCTCTGTAATGTTGTTGGAATTGAAGGAGCACTTGCATACTTTACACTTTTTTCTGCTTATATGTATCCATCTATTCCCCTGTCCTATGATTCCCCAATATTTCCCCAAGTCCCCAAGTTCCAAACCAAAGATTACCCAAGTCTTCCTGAGTCAGCTACATACATTAGAGAAATTGTAGAAAATGATTCGAATTCACGATACCAGTACATCTGCACCCTTCCATTACATTACAACGACCATTAACCAAAAGAACGCGTACCAAGTACGAGTCTCCTATACACACATAGTAGTGACCAGTAGTAGGGAGATTGCCCATAAATTCTACAGACGTCACAGATGATGATGTTCTTCTTATTTACTCAAACGTACATTAACAAGTGCATGTGCAGTCTTACTATTTAGTCTGCATGTGGCATGTGTACCGAATTGGGCTTTAAAAACATTCAAGCTAGAAGAGAAGGTAGCCATCCCCACTCAAAACCAAGGCACTTTATTTTTATATCTCATCTTTCTCTCCTACACGCTGTAAAAATGTGGTTGGTTTGGGGCTTAAAAATTAAAATATAGGTGACGATGACGTTGACGATACAAAGCAGGCTTGCTTTTTATTTTTTTTTTATAAGACGACAATCGCTTTTCCTTTGACGTTACCATTGACACCCGGCACCCGGATGCTGCTGGACTTATGACTGATGAAATCTTTATACCCTGTCCGTGGGCTGGGGCCTCAGTTTTAACTTGTATTTACATACATACATACTTGGCAATAATGCATTTTGCAATTCGATGATGATGTGATCTCTACTGTGTACTTGAAAGTAGGTACTTTGTATTAATATGTAGTTTAACAGTGGCGAGCGGCTGCATTTGCATTTAATAAGTGGCCACCTGAGAGTAGGTAGTAGATTGGGAGTACAAGTTCGGGTGACCTTTGATACACGGATAGGTTACGTTGATTAGATGTGTGCATTGAAACCGAAGGTAGACCTCAAAAATAGGTCTTGAAATGTGGGAGTGAGTTGCACTCGCTCAGTCAGAACCACAACTATCTTTGTACATTAAAGTCCTGTTATGTGCTAGACCCCGCCCCCTGAGCAAATAGCTCCTGTGGCTCCACAGTACGTCTTTGGGACGAAGGATATATGTCTACTTTATATAACTTGGCATTCCCACAACTAAACTTCCTAACAACACAGGCTCTGCTAATGTCTAATTATATGGGCAGTGCATGCCAACAACCTACAGAAGAGAGTTTAAAAACAAAAAAATTCGTCCTAGCCATTAGATTTACTAGTTAGAAGTGATCATTTAATGCTACAGTGACGCCATCCCTCGTCGCTCAGTCTCCCCACTCCTCTATACTCTGGGATCATCCCCCATCATATGTTCCCCTGGACTTTTAGTCTGCAAGTGTATTCAGTGGAAATTTTTAGAACGGGACGAAACGTTATAAAAAAAGCATAAAATGGGCAATCTTATCTTCACTGACATATACGGAGTGCAATAAAGATGAAAGTAGTAGGAGACTTTTAGGGAGCAGCATTGCCATCTCTGGGCAGCCTCTTCACAATCCAATCCTTCCCTGGGTTTCTTAATGACTCCTTCGCGATTAATCCCATCTTCTATATGGAAATATATAGTTTCACATTTATATTTGTACGTAGAGTTTTGGTGGAAGTGAAGGAGGTTTGCGAAACGAAGGTTGGCGTCACTGCCGTCATTGATCAGTGTGTGTGAATGTGAACCCTTGATACGATGGTTGCTTTTGGTTTGGTTCTTCCAATAGTTCCAATGTGTTAATGCAATGCACTGTAAAAATAACAGGGACATACGGATGGACGGTGAGACATATCTAAAGTGACTGAAGACTCTTGGTCTGAACTCCGCCTTAGAGACGAAGCACACTTGTTGGGAAGGTGGAGTTAACCTATATGTTTTTTATCATTTCGAGACGTCCATGTCGAGAGTCGAGAGTATATGCGAATAATTTTGGAAACAATTTATATCTCCTTTCCTCAGTACCAGCACGTAGGTATTATTATTGTGCTATGCTATGGCGCTGGGACATGCGCGACCCTCATACTCACTCTCATGAACGATAAAGAATGAACATCCCTGAATTCTGTAATTCTGTCTCTGCTGAATTTCCCAAATAATCCAAGATAAATACGTAACGTAAAGTTCTGTATCGCACTCGTATCGCTCCGATGTCAACTGTTTGACAGAGCCATGAGTATGAGCCATTTCAACCAAGGCCCGATCCCAATGCTGTAAAGGGTAAAATGGATCAGTGGAGCGGAGCGCGCTTGATCGAAGTTGAAGGGACGGTTGAGGGATGCACCAGGGATGCATTTACAGAATGTGCGATCTAATCATGTATCTATACAAAATTTTGTAACTAAAAATGTACCGCCAAGCTTCAAATAGGCTACAATCATAACTTCGTGCTCAGACTTCAGACCTGGACTTTATTAGGAACCCACGATCTATTAGAGACCCAGAATGCAATTAATTAATCAGTTTCAATCTGTTTGCTTGTTGTATTAGGCACCTCTTCTCTCGTAGTGACTCACAGCCTCAAGCGGTGCGACGTACCCCGATTTAAACTTTGCGTCAGACCTCAGAAACCATTACGTACCCAGGTTCTACTAAGACCACGGGCTCTACTAAAGACACGGGTTCTACTGAGGTTACGTAATCTCGCAGGCTCTACTAAGGACGCGGGATCTACTAAGGGCACGGGAGCTACTAAGGGCACGGGCGCTACTAAGGACGCGGGATCTACAAAGGGCACGGGCGCTACCAAGGGCACGGGAGCTACCAAGGACACGGGTTCTAAGAACGATACGGCTTACGTTACACGATTAAATCACACACACTTCAAAAAGTATCCCTGGTACATCCTTCAAACATCTCTGATTCATCCCTCAAAGAATCCATGATACATCCATTAAGCACGCTCCGCCCTACTGACCATTTTTACCCTCTATGCTATGCAGTTCCTTCGTAAAGATACTTATGTACGTTTGTATTGCTCTTTCGTTCCTTTGACTTAACTTGGCCACCCTGTATGTTCTATGCTGTCGTGGCTGTAGTCCGTGATGGCTGAAATAGTGCGGTTATTTTCGATGAAATTGCAGTGTATCTGATTGCGATGTGAAAGAATGAGAAGGGAATGCCCAGCTTTGCTACTGAATTGAAGTAGTAGCCCTGGATGACAATATTTTTTGCATAGGAAGGAGTCGAGGATAAGGAGTTGACTGAAGGTTAATTTCTCCCGTGTTTATTTGCTGGTAAACATACTAAAACGGAGAGGCACTACTGTATATGCATAGTGGAAGTTGGATTTGGATGACGTTTTGGTGAGGAGGAGCTGGAGTTTTCCTCCGCTCTTTTTCGCTCGACGTTCTTTCGTGTGCCATCGTGTTGCCTGGCTGGGCTGCTGCCTCTGTCGTCTTGCTTGGATTCGATTGAAACATTGCTGCTGTTCTGCTGGGAGCCTCGCAAACATCACATTGGTGTTGGAAGAAAGACCAAAAACTGCAAACAATAATTTATAACCAGTGTAAATGATAGGACACAGTTACGGTGTTGTATTTAAACATTAAAAGCTTCAGGATAATCTTTTAAAGAGATCAAAACATAGTATAACTTCTATGCAAAATGCTAAGCTAGAACGTAATGCATTAGAAAAAGGCAAAAAACTGGATATCGATGGATCTCGTTGTAGAAACAGGCAACAAAAAACTTTGATATTGATAATTATTTATTGTTCCTTTAGTACGTAATGGGAAAAGGAACAAATCGCCCCGTAGTGGAAAATGCCCCAACGCAATGGGGTAAAACGCATTTTGCCCCTATGTTTTGTATTTTGCCCCGTGGTGGCAATTGGCCCTGGTCCCATTACATGATTACCAAGACAATACAGACCACATGGAACAGACAAAACTTCCAGTAATGGTATCCAACTTAACTACATAAACTTACTTAACTCTTTAGAAAAAAACACAGTTTGGACTCAATAATGCTTTCAAAAAGACAACACTTAATACATCATATTTTCGTACAATATAAAACTTGATATAATCGTTTCCGAAAGGGGTAGAAATTGATGTGGAAGTTTTAGAAAGGAAACATGTGATAACCATTAACCACCTCTTAGGAAAAAGGCAAGGCTATTTATTATTGATATTTTATAACATGGCTAAAGCCGCTACAAGCGCGTTCGAAAGGGCATAACTTTAGGTTAATATTTTAGAAAGGCCATAACATGCTCATGCTATTAGCAGTTTAGAAAAGGCAAAAATGCAATTAAAATTCTAGAAAAAGGAAACACTTTTGGAAAAACCTTAACTATTACTACAAGGTAAACCTTCAAACTATTACACCCCTGTAATATTTATTTGTGTATTTCATAATGTATTTCAAAAATCTAGAAAAGGCCAAAACTTATTACTCAGCTTTGAAGTTGGACAAAAGGGAAAAGTGGACTTGCTATTATTATTGAATAAAAGATAAAAGTTGATATCCAGCAAGGTTTGAAAGTGGGGAAAATGGGAATGGTGCATATGTGGGGTTGGTGGTGTGGGTGAGGTGATATTGGAGATGTCCCTTGGTAGTGGGTGCTGCTGGGCTGGCTGTGTGGATGTATGCATAATAAAGTAATTGAAGGGTGGTGTGGTAGGCAGTGGTAGGCAGCGGCAGAGGCAGAGGCAGCGGCAGTGGTAGGCAGTGGTAGTTGGGCAGTAGGCAGGAGCGTGTACTCTCGCTCCTCACACTCAACTGGCTGTAGTGGCAGTGAGGCTGAGACTTATGTGCTTTGTGTTCCCAGTTTGTTCTGGGTCATACACGGGCTAGTGTATAGAGGAATCACTCCGACACACCACCGCCGCTGCACATACGTAGCTACATCACTTCCTATATACACGTTACCTTACTCTCCAACTCTCTCCAACTACTGCTACACTGCACTGGCAAAGGGAATAAAGTTGGACTTGGAAGCATCTCCATTTTGGCGATTTTCTCACTTGACTTTTTCCTGATTCTTTTGAGTCTCTAATTTTTAGGTTTAAAGTGTATAGATTTCCTCTCCGACCCATTCATCATTATCCTTTATATTCTGGAGAGACTTGACGCCACAAACCTCACCAAATAGTCACCTCTATTTCCCCAGTCATCGTCCTCAGGTTGGGTGTACCTATCACTCATAATTCATCTTTTCTGTGGTCAAGGAGAGGATTGTAGTATATACAATGGCGTTGAAGAGAATCAATAAAGTAAATTCAATATTCACTCATTTTTTTTAATAGTCAAACTTAATTATTACAATTACTGATATTGCAGTGCAATCCCCTGTCCTCGTTGCCTATCCTGCCCGTCACTCGTGGCTGTGTCAAGGACATTTCATTTATTTGATCCTGTCCACCGTTCAATGGTGAATGGGAGTTTTGGTGTTGGTCCTGGTCCTGTAGGTGATTTTGGAGAAAGTGACAAATTAAAATTAATTTTTGTTTGAATTTTATAGGAACTGCAAGACTTGGGTCGTGATCCTCCTGCACAGTGTTCAGCTGGACCAGTTGGCGATGATCGTGAGTTCAATTTGTTTCATAAGATCGTATTATTTGTCGTGTGTAACAGATAAATAATATATAGAAATTTGTAAGACATATAAGAATTCGTTATCGTCAGTTTTCCTTTTTTGTTTTTGTTCCAGTTTTCCATTGGCAAGCAACAATAATGGGACCGGTGAGACTCTTTTGAACTTTTCACAATATTACTTATTAAGTACCTTCCGATTCGTCTGCATATTAATCAATGAATTGTATTTGAAATTGTAATACTTGACGTGGAAATTTGGGACAAGAAAATGGCGTATGAGTGCAGTATATTAATACGTACTTTAGACATTTTAATACAGCAAGATGTGACTTGTGTGACAAAGCTTTAGAAAAACATTGTTTCAGTGTTGTAACCAACAACTTTGTAAACCAGAATTATCATCTGCAAATGATTTCTTACTGCGCAATTGGTTGTAGAAGGAGTTTCAGAGAGCGTTAACATGAGAACTTTTTGTGTTTTTGAAACTGCCTCCAGTATTTTTACCTTTCACCTTTAGAGGTTCAGTGAATCTCCTGTTACATGACCCTTGACTGTAGATGGTAGTGAACTTGCTTCAGGAAAGTAAACCATTCAAAGTTGATTGTACGTGTGATCACCGAAAAGCACCTTGTAAGTGTATAGGTCCTTTGATGATTTTATTGTTACATTCATTTTGTGCAGCCGGACAGTCCCTATCAAGGCGGTGTATTTTTTCTCTCGATTCACTTCCCCACGGATTACCCATTCAAGCCGCCCAAAGTCTCGTTTACAACGAGGATTTATCACCCAAACATCAATTCTAACGGATCTATTTGTCTCGATATTCTTCGGTCTCAGTGGTCACCTGCCCTCACTATATCCAAAGGTTAGTTAAATCAGAAATTTACACCGATCCATTTATTTATAATTCTGTAAATTGAACAAATCGAGTATATAAATGATGGAGTCGTAGTTCAGACTTTGAACCTGAACCCTTCATAAAGGAGTGACTGCAATTTCGTGAACTTAGCTACAGGTACTTTGAATGTTGATGACGCCGATTCTTGGTAACCCTTGTCTTAAAGGTCAAGCAACAATGTGTTACTGCTTGTATTTCAATATTTTGTCGCAAAGTTAAATAAAAAAGGTTAAGTTAAAAATTAAATCCACAGTTAGCACAAGCACACCCGATCGTTTGGAATTTCGAATGCAATCGTGTTAACGGTTTAGCTGCAGACCATGATTTTCTGGTCCTCCGGTACCATGTTGACTTCGCCCTTGTTTTCTCGGAAGGATATTTATACGTATTACGCCGTTATTAACAGCATTTCCTATGAAGCTTAGAATCTGTAATGAAATACTAGGAATAACATACTTGTCCTTGGAATGGTATTATGATAAACTTGCTGAAACGTGATACATAAACAATAAGTAGTAAAACTCTAGTTATCGATCCTTCCCGTCAAGAAGTTTATGAGCGAGGACGTAAGGAAAGGCATTCAACGCGAGTCGTCAGTCGTTCTAGAAGTTTTTTGTATTGTTATTGGTTGAGTAAGGTGGCTGGAATCTTGAAACGATGTGAAAGTTTTGCACTATTAATTGTTGCTACTCAGTTTAAACACTATCAGACTTTTTTGTCTTAAAGTAAGAGCTACAACGGTAAATAATAGACTCAGATTTGATGCGCTGATTTAGAATTTGCTTATTAGATGAGCATGGGGTCCTCCTGGTAATTATTGTAATTAATTACTCGTTGTCATTGTTATTACAGTGACCTTCGGGAAAATTATGATCTTTTACTGTCCGCAGTCAGAGCTGGCATTATGTGTGGGTACTTCAATATAAATCGTTAAATTAATAGCGACATTGAAATGGGAACTTTAATTCCGTCGCCCTAGGATTAAAGAAATACTCTGTGAGGTCGCTAGAGTTAACAAGTGTTGAACTGCAAGACTTTTCTTGTCCACACGTTGATCGAATCAAAAATTTGTTACTATTGTGTGATTTCAATTTAGCCCGGCTGTCTAATCTTTCAGAAAAGCAAGAAGCTGGGCGTATACAGTTTAAGACCTGTTTTCAATATTTTTTAACGTTGATTGTATTTGCATGTGTACCGTCAGCATACCGTGGTAGACGTGTCTTATGGCCTCTACCTCCAACCTCCCAAAAAATGGTATCTTATGGCCTCTCATTATATTTTTGCCTATACCTTCTGTAGTATTGATCTTGTGGTCTGTGGCATTGTTTTGTTTTGTTTGGGCTTTCGCTTCTTTTATAATACGAAATGACAACTGAACTAAAACAGTCCGTAAAGCCATTAGATGCTTGTGTCATGTTGTTATCGTTAAAATTAACACACAAGCCAAACAACCCTTTCCTACTAGATTGGTGTTTGGAAATATTGACGGTTCATAAATATTTATAGGATTATTAGTCATTTTGTTTTGGTGGCCCTTGTAAATGCCATTCGTTAAGTAATATGCTTCTAGGGGATAAGGGGAACCAGAAAGAACGAAATCACTTTTTATTTCATAAAAGGTGTATGGGTGTAGGGGCCAAGTATGTAGCAGACATCGGAGGCCATTATACGAGACCAATACGAAGCAGTATGTAGAGACCAAAATCGAAGTAGAAAGCAAACGCGACGTCTACCTATGCATTTAATTCCATGGTACCTGTAGCAATAACAAATACGTGAAGTACATCCAGTCTCCAGTAGTCCAGGAACCTGTCAGATAGGGAATTCACGATAAGATAAGAATAAAGAGTACAGCTTGTAGAGGTATGTTGGTATCCCGTAGTATTTGCTATTGTGTAGTACATAGTTGGGTCCCTTCCGTAAGCGTTACAACCAGCTAAATTTTACGTTCAGTGAAGGTTCTCCTTTTGCGATTTTGAAGCGACTAGGTATGTATTATTTAATGATTTGAACAATTAAATTTTAGTTTTTGTATTCCAGATGGTTTAGCTGGCTTTGTAACTTAAGCATTTACATATTTGTTAATACACAACCGTTCTTAATAGTCCGTAGGACCCTGCTAATTTCGTTACAGTTGCAGTTTCAGTTACTATCTTGTTGGCTAACCCGAACTTCGCAAATCTAGTTGGTCACACTTGCGAATCACTTTATCAAAACAAACTTTCCAACTGTATTGTGGCAAGCCGCAAAACACAGTCTCCTCTTAGTTAGCCGATTTCGCAGGCAATACTAATACTGTCAGCTGCCGCATGGCGATCTGCTGTTGAAGCAAAATGTGTTGATGAATGTTTATTATGTATAAGTATAAGCATCGAAGTAGGTCAAATATGTGAAATTCAGTGGCATAAAGGTCACAAGTTCCATATTTATCACTCCAATTGTACGCGGAATCAACCCCCACATTTAGCCTTTAGTTTATCCTATGACTTTAGTATCTACAGACCGTAGGTCAGGGCTCTTGAAAGTGCATCAGGGAAAGGAAAGTTGGGTGCCTCTAGATACACCATTGAATTTGGGTTGCAGATTCGACCGTTTTATGTAGATTCAGGCTCCCAACTTTCCTTTCCCTGGGTGTACTTTCAAGAGTCCTGCCGTAGGCTACCCAAGTTAGCATGCAAAATATTGCTTGACAAATAATATTAAAACTTGCTATTTAGTTTATAAATAGGACGGTCTTGATTATATGTATATACATACTTATAGGTAAATAGACGTCCATCCTTTTCTCTTGGACCTAGAGGGTTATAATTTTGGTTTGATTTTTTGTTTTCATCAAATGATCACATTACACACGTAGGGCATCCAAACCTTCCAATTGTAGGGGTTGCAACACGTGCTCAATTAATTAATTTTCATTGCCGGGAATCTACAGAACATTCGTGTATAGGCACTTATCTAACCTACCTAAGAGGATAGGGAGAATATAGTTTTACTAGTTGTAAGATGTGTAAGTTTTCATGATTGCGTTATTATTCGTCGTAGCTACTTAATTTCTTCCAAAATGCAGTTTAAAGTTCTCTCCATGTCTCCAGAAACTGAATATGTTGCAAGCGTCCATCAATAGCGACTAACATGTGTATGTAAGCGGTAATATTTTGAATTGTTGATAGATTGATGACGTTTGCTTCTACATTTTCACAATTTGGGTGGATCAGTATTAAGAACATTGCATGCATTTTACTTGTGCTGAGTACTGGTTACCCAATGGGTATCCCAATAAAGGAGCGACGAGACAAATATGTCTGTACGGTGTGCATTTTGTGCTCTAGAGTGGTCAAATATGTGTACTAATCTTTTTGTTTGAATGATTTAGTTTTGCTGTCAATCTGCTCGCTGTTGTGCGATCCAAATCCGGATGATCCACTCGTCCCAGAGATAGCTCGAATATATAAGACCGACCGGGACAAGTACAACGAGTTGGCGAGGGAATGGACAAGAAAATACGCAATGTGAAGTGGGTGCCAGGAACTAAACTAAAATAATATGCTATCCGTATACATACACACATGCGTTATTATTATTAAATTTCACGTTTGAAGTGTGAATGAAAAATTCGGGGATAAAATTATTATACTTGAAATATAAGATAATTAATTATATTATTATTATTATTATTATTATTACATTATTACTATATGGAAGCATGAAGGCATTTAAAATTAGATGTTGCAGTTATAATATACTGTACAGTGGGAACACGCGACACAACAGACAGCAACAACACTTTACCTACACATTTTTAAAATGCACTATAGAATCTGCATATGAGCATTACGAACCGGGACCAAACAAATACTGTTCCAGCGGTACACTCAAAAAGTGAATCATTCTGCCAGGTCAAAAATGTTAGTTTTTACACCCCAAAGAATAAACACAGTATGATACTGAGTCGGAGTCATTTACTCAGAAATAAATGTTTTTTGCATGAAAATATTCGTCTATAGATATAACAACAGTCAAGATGTAATTTTAGTCACGCACTATTACATAGTACTTGTAATTGAAAGTAAGAATTTCAGTTGAGGCATAAGCGTGGTTTTTAAATATATAATGGCAATTGTAGTAGAATCTTAAGTGCATTGTAATCATTTTACTTTTGCTTTATGTATAGACTATGTCTTCTTACAGAATTATTATTATTGAACAATACTACTGTCTTGATTCCATACTCCATCTGTCCCCAACATGCTTATGAATTTGATTAGTGACTCGGCAAGCTTTCGCAGTTGTCTGTCTCTACTTCTTGCAATTACTTACATACTTACAGGTCTAGATTGTGATTGTCCACATCAGCTGGAAATGAGAAGTCATTGTAGTAGAGAGCAGACAACCCTTGCCTTGTCCGTTCTTTATGCTACACCACACCACAGCAGCAACTTATTAGAAGACGTACTAGACGTGTTATTTGTTTTCAAGTAATTTCAGCTGTAAATATGTTACTAATGTTATGTACGTGGACGTAAAAACATGTGTATAAAACCACAAACTTTAATTACCATTTGTTTTCCTTTAACTCTTAAATCGAGTGCCAAGACATTCAATAGTACTTGTTTCCCCACGCTAACACGCACTTATAAAATAGACTTAAGTAGAAACACTAGATTTCGTGAGTTGTGTGAGTCCAGAAGCCGTTTAATATAATAATGTTACAAAAAGTTGGCATTAGTATGTCTCATTAGCTTTAGTTAAGTGCGAACTTAATTGTCGATGCAGGAAACAAGAAAGAATTGATCTGTTTTGTTATTCGTATTTCGTATTGTTGTTACAACATTTGCTCAATCCCATTCTATTCTAATTCATGAAGAATATGGAAGTGATCATTGAAAGGGCTGTGGTTGCGTAGCTGCAATACAGAAACGGTTACATGGTTTTTTAGTTTTTTTTTGTCTTGGGAGAATATTTCGAAACCGGATGCAAATGTTCATATGCGGGTTCTGTTGTGTTGTTCAAACGTTATGTTCAGTTCTTAAATTATCATTGGAACTTTAAAACTTCGTATTACTGAATATAAATACCTAATTGATCCGTATTGGGAATTGGCGAAATTGAAATAAAAAGTATTATGCAATAGTACAATATGTATCCGTTTTTTAACTCATAATAATTACTTGCAGATGTATCTAATGTAAACAGGGAGGACATTTTACTGTCGAGGGTTTCAATTTCAAAAGTAATAATCGTATGTTTTTAAAAGGAACCATTTGTTTCTGGAGTGAGATCATGGTTTACATTTAAATTTTGTCAGCAGTTTTAAAGTCGATTGATTGTTACACGATAGGAGTGGAAATAAACTACTAAAACCAACCCAAGGGGGCTAAACCACTGAAAAACGATCCTGAAAGTTAACACTTTAGGAAGGAACACATACAAAACACAGAAGACAAAATCGCCGATACTTTCTTTTTTTCATGCAACATGTTCCATCCCTGTTTTCGTGTTTCTAGTTTTTGGTTTTTCGATTCAATTCTCCAGATTCGCTTATTTCAGTCGAGTTGAAAAACATCTTTTTCTTCCTTAAACGTTACTATGTAGATACGGTAGCAAATACACTTCCATGTAGGCTTACCCCCATGGGAGAATAAAAATATTTATTCTTGCATTATTTATTTTCTCTGAATTCATTCGAATTAAAGTTTTAATTTAGATAACTCCTCACTAGGTATCATCCATCCTGTTAGTATAATTATACTGGTCAAAATCATGGCGTTAAATAAGTATGGTTCCAGTACATCATAAGCAGATGACTGGGAAATATAATAAAAGACGCCTAAGTACCTACACGTATAAAGTATTTGGTATTATCAGATCAGTACTCAACGCCACAAAATACATTATACAGGTTACTTACGAAGATAGAAGCCGCAGGGTTGTATTGGATCATGGAAAATGGTTCTAAATTGTGAAGGGATTCTTTTTAAGTGAAAAATGAAGGAAACTAAAGCACGTTCAATTTACGATCTTCATTTTACTTTTCCCATTATTGCGATGCATGAGCCAAAAGCTATTGTGTAGATAAGTTGTATTCTGGAGTAAATGACAATTTTTGTGTCAAGAAATAATTTTAGAGCCGCTATTCGGGAAATGGGGGTAGTTATGTAACCCCAGTATCATTAACATTGCAACTTAAAGCTAATACCGTATGCAGTTATGCATTTATTACATAATTCTAAGGATAGATTGAGAGCAAATAAATAAAAAATGTTGATACGGGTATTAGTGTTAGCAAATAGGAAGTAACATTTAAATAGATCCAATTTTGTTACTAAGGTTAGTAGTCCGTAGGTAAATGTGTAAGTCCCCATGACTTCTCACGTAATTAACAATAACTATTGCATATAATTATTTAAAAGCCCCAAAAACCATTTGAGCCCACTCATCATGCCAAAAAGAAGATAGTTATGACCGCATCATATTCCTAAGGGTCAAGGATAGGAAATTAACATGGACATAACATACTTAACATCGAGATATGATTTATCAGAAGCTGATTGGATTCATTTTTTACTACATGATCCCGTCGTCCAGGTTCCTTTGGTATCGTGACGTGTAACTACAGAACCCGACCGAACTACCTTCATAAGTACGTAATACCTTTGTGTATTATGTATCTTTTTTAAAGACGTAATCTATATTTTAAAAAATCAAGCGTTAGAAAAAGGAGGCCATTTTAAATAGCTGTTCTACAGTTCCACCGCACTGTAGGATAGTATTGTACGTCGGTCTCGGTCGAGACAATAAAGACTGTGACAGCAATAGGAAATACTTTGTCTTGCTTAATTACAATTAGGAGAGAAGAGGTTGACACTGTTCCGTTTCCGTTGACACAATAATGGTCTGTGGGTTAGTATCCTCCGTTAGAATGTTAGGAATGTTGGGTGCCAATAATTAAAATACAAAAAAGGTAGCGAGCCTTGCAAATATGACGTCATTCCAATGAGATTAGATTCCTTAGATTGGGAAGGAGCTTCAGCAACGGAGCAACGGGATCAAAAAAGATAACGAAGTTATAAAAAAGTGCAAACGCGGTTAAGGATTTTTGGTTTTTACGGAAATCACAGCAAGATTTGTATAATATGAAATGTACGCATTTTTGTCGACTTGCATCAAATATAAAAGGCCCCTCGGGGAGTTATAGGAAAAATAGGAATACGCTGTAGCCAGTGTGCATTTAAATTTGGCGGACAGTCCACATCATCTGCCAACGAGGCCAACGAGAAGGCTTGTAATTTATTTTTACCGTATCTGCCTTATGTAGCCTGTATTGCCTGGAAGCACCTACCTGTCTTCTCTTTCTCTCCCTCGCCAAGTCTACGAGTTCCTTCTGCTACGGTAAATGCAAGGAAACTTTCAAAAGCAAAAGGAAGAGTAGACAGCAATCGAATCCCTTCCACTTCCAATTCCAACAGTTCCAACGTGCAAGTCAATTCAGCATTGGACACTCACTCAACTCGCTTTAGCGACAATCTATTTCTGCCGGGTTTGAAGATTTCACTTTTTCCTCTATCATCATCTGCTTCTGGTCAAGGAAGATCACAGAGAGTAGCAGCATTTTTCCAATATTAATAATTATTTAAATACCTACAATGCGGTCTAATTCCATTTTGATCCTACTCGTCAGTCTTGGTAAGTTCATTTTGTTAAAATTCCCCATAATATTTTTGGTAAGGAAGCTAACCACCTTTGCTATGTGTAAGTATTTAAGTAAATAGGTATGTTGAAGAAAGCTGACCGATCTGGTCAGATAATATTTTGTAATTTTGTCGTTTGCACGTAAACACATACTTACAGAAAAGTATAGCATATGAATGATGAATATTTGATATAAATTATTTCAATTCACACTCAAACCGTCGGTCATAAATTGTAAATCGTGCTGGTGCAACTGTTGACTGTGCAAGTTAAAAATATTCAGGATATATTCACTAGTAATCTTGTTGTAATGGGTTTTATCGTTGTAACCCCCAAAAAAAGTAAATTGTAATAAATTGTTGTAAGTTCTGTCACTATAAAGTTTGGACTAGTATAGTTCATAAGTTTTGGTAGGCAATTGTCAATTGGGGAACATTTGGAGGAATTTTAAAGAGCTTTTTGGGACGCACAATGTTGTTCAATATTTTGTAATTGTCTGCAAATAAATATCAATGTCATTTATGTTTGTTTTGTACGTAGTATTTAAAAACTTGAGGTTGTAACTTCGAAGTAAGTGTCTGTTTCTGAAAGTCTCAGTCTCAGGATACGGAAATGTCTTTGCTCATCATGATAAATGTATTTATAGTATTTAACCGAGGCTCCTGAAAATTTTGACAGTTTTGACTATTATATTGTTCATTTCTTATAACATATAGGGAAGGAATTATATTGTGCATTTGGTGTTACGTGATAATAATATTTTTATCTGTAGTAAACATAAATGCTTTCTTTTTCCTTGTAGGTTTTGCTTGTGCAAACAGCTGCAAAAACCCAACTGTGACGTCCAAATCTTATACCACCGTCGATGCCTCTGTCCTCACTTCCATTGCCTACCTCACGGAATTTGAATTGCTTTGCGATGGGGAACCCGTCAATATTCCATTGTATGCTGAAATTAACGGACAACTGGTAAATGTTGTTCGGGGAACTAAATACCAAGTCAGCTGGACCGAAGAACTTGCCAAAGCCACCCGTGGAGATCATATTGTGAGCATCTATGATGACGAAGGATTCTCTCAGCTGAGAAAAGTAACTACAGAAAATACACCTTATTATATTTTGTATGCATTGAAAACTTCCTGGCATTTACAGGCTAAGACCTCCGCCCCCCTAATGCCTGTCACAAATTCTTATAGTTAAAAGTTGAGGGAATCATAAATAATAACTTCGCTATTGCTAGCAATCCTATCTTTTAGTGTTTTTACTATCGGAGCTGTCCGTTCTTCATTCATCTAGTATAATCTCCCTCCAACCTCCTTATTTGTTCTTGATATCGCTGTGGAAGTGTGCAGTTTCCTAAAGTACTTATATTGCAACACCAATCTTCTTTTGTGCTTTAAAGGCGCAATCGGGGACTTCTTAGGGTTTCCTAAAGTAGCAAAATAATTAATGTTAAATTTTTGTACTTTGCAGTCGCAGAAATCTGGAGATGCACCAAAACCCATTACTACTGTAGTTGTTAACCATCCAGGAGCATATTCGGGTCCATTGCTGAATTCTGAGCATTTGGCTGCCATCACCGGGGTAATTGTTGTGTATATTGCAATCACCTGTCGTGGAAAGCTTTTATCATAATTTATTAGATTGCTTCAACTATCTAAAATAACTATATAGATTGAATTCGCGTTGATTGTTGTGAAATAAATGATTTTTCAATTGTCCTGAGAGAATTATGTTTGTCAGTTTTTGTAACCATTACTTTTTATGTAGTAACTCGTAAAATTAATTGTTCAGGCTATTAAGTACACAATTGGCACAATCATTATTACGGGCAGACGTAGAATTCCTCAGCAGATTGATGTGCATTTTATTCTCCAGGTACTTTGAATTAAGTATACTAAAGCCGTCAAGACATTGAAGAAGCAGAATAAGTTTAAACTTAAATAATGAAGTATATACGCTTCTGGTTCGTTATGAGCTATTAATTTTTGATTTCACTATTTCCTAGTTTCGTTTAGCTTTACGATCGAAATGCATTTTGTTTGAAGAAAGTCCCACTGATGTCCTCGGAAATTTTATCCGCGGCAAGGTTTTGTTTTGGAGGACCCTGTGTAGGTCCAGAGAAATTGTAATTGGGCAGGTTTTATGTGGACTCTGGCATTAATACCAGGGTAATGTGTTGTTGTAATTCGCAATACCATCAGGGTTTTGAAATATTGCCGTATCTGGAGTTTCGCACACATGCATACATATGTACTTCGACAGTATTGTGCAGAATTTTTGGTTTGCTCAAAGTGCCAAACGTTATAAAGAAGTAGTTTCAGTATGCAATATTGATTCACAAGTAGACAAGCCTAGTGATTGTTTTCAAAAGCCAAAATCCAATTGAAAAAATCAATATGCCTTACTGTGATATATAATTTTTTTCTGAAAATTGCACATAGTCATAGCTTTGAGTCTTTGAAATGAATCGAAATCTCACAAACACAAGCACATTAGTCTGTGGCTTTCAAAAAGTACAGAATTTCCTAATTACCTACATATTTTGAAGATGTACATGCAATGTTGTTGTAGTAGGAGAGAAACACGCTTGTTTACTGTACTACACAATATACATTACTGAAGATGGGCGTCGGCATTGGGCGCTTTCAGTGGTCAGTGGTCAGTATATCCATGGATTGGCATGGATCAAATAAATTGTTGAGAAGGGGCTAGGAATCTGTAGTACCTATCTGTACTATTTAGTTTTCGATATGTACTTACCTACTTCAAGTAGCACAAATCTGCTGAATCTGAGTTGAAATTAAATATATTACATCATTTATCAGTTAATTGGTGCATCTGGAAAGTCTTGCATCAATATGCACATAGGTGTATCTGTTTTCGTATGAGAAAGAAGAAACTATTAAATCACTGTTGCTTGCTTGTGATAATCTATATGTAGTTTCTCACTATACGTTACAGTATATTTTTAACATGAATTTAAATGGTTTAATCGTGTTAGCATTTAAGCTATTTTTATTCTTTGTATACTACACACAATTTAAAGCAGTTAAGGCAGCGTAAACAAAGGGTTCGGTTCGAATCCGGGTGTTTGGGCTCGGGTTCCGGTTTGGTTTAAGATCCTTTTTCAAAATTTCTGCACCCATGATATTTTAGTTGATTTAAAATATTTGGTGTTGGGTCGGGTTCAACGAAGTCCCGTTTGGGGTCGAACACTGCAGGTTCAGGTGTGTCATGAGATCATTGGGTATTTTATAAATACTTACATGCAATTACTACTACTACTTCTTTAAATAGGTTCACGACGATAATGCTTTATCAAAAAAATTAATTTATTATTATTATTATTATGATAATAAAAAAGACTTGATTTAGCAAAACAACGATGATTATTTTTAGTGATGCCAACAGGTAGGTATACAGGAATCACTTCCTCCAACGAGGATAGTCAACGGACTCAGTATATGATTCCAAACTTTAAGAAAAATCTTGTTTGCAGTACAAATTACCTATGTAATTTGCCTA